>JAGDQP010002699.1:4532-31610 GCA_022664845.1 Lepisma saccharinum | reverse complement strand
TGATTTTCAATAAAGAAATTTTTTGTTCAAAAATGTACCAAAAAACCGCGGAGACTTTTTATATGACCCTTTATTTACCTGCCCTCCTCAACCGTCCTTGAATTTCAAGTCAGTAGAGTAATATAGAAGTTCATGTACTTGCCTTAGTGTATTAGAATTGGAACCTGTAAGTTCTAATACTGTGCTTTTATTAACTTTACTGTCTATCCGGTCCCAGAATGTGTAATTAATTTATCAAGTCCCCATCGTTAGATCAGCTTCAGTCTTTGCATACTTATTTGTGATTGCTGACATTACATAATTATGTGAATTATGTGCGCGGCGCCTAACCGCTTCCTCGCTCCGCTTGACAGGTATAACCCGCATTGCCCAATGTCCAGTCGACGTGAAACTTCGAACACGTTCCATTTTCGAATCTACTTGAAAATTGGTACACGATAGGTCTGTCCGCCTCCTAGCTCTGCTCGGCAGCTATTCATTCAATCATGCTAACCAAACGACCAACCGTGGGGCCCCGTAAAATTGAGAGTTTAGAAATAAAAAAAAGCGTTTTAAAGTTGGAAATGTGTGCTGAGGAGGTGGAGGTCCACTCAGCGAAATTCAGATTTTTTGGGTGAAATTAGGTGTCCGCCTTTGAATCAGTGGCCTGCTATCCCATGAGTTTCGCTAAGTCAGTGTATGCATTTACATACATTTCACGCCCATACAGACCTCGGAACCGCCCACCAGAAACCAACTTCATAAGTACACATACATAAATAAAGTGCTTTTAGTAGCGTGCTTGCCTTGTAATCGGGAAGTCCCGGGCTCGATGCCCTGCAACCACCCCACAACCTCGACAGGTTTTCCGTTGTTTTGCTCGGTCATACCAATAAAATTGTAGGATGGTACATTCTTTCAATAGAGCAAGAGCCGACTCCATCTAAAATAATTTTCTCTGTTGTTGCTGTTCCAGTGTAAAGTTGCCACTGAACTGTATCTTAATTTTGTGAAAGCGAATAATAAATAAAAACATGATGAATGCATTATTGCTTACAACCATAAATAGTTAACATCAACTATTTTATTAGTGAATATAAAATTCCTTAAAATATTTGAAACTACACACTAAAATTTGTTATTTTCATTCAGATGTATGACCTCCAAATGCGGAAGAAATATATGTAAAATTACCTTCTACATGCAAATAAGCTGTAGTGTGAACGAATTTATTGTATTTAAATAATAGTGAGTAGTTTTGAACGTAAAGTTCAAGGAATTTTGCTAAATTAAAAATCATTCAAGTTTATTTTATTTATTTACGAATAAGTTCTAAATACAGCACATGTCAGCCATTTTACATTGAAACATTCAACAAAAAATAACCAAGAACAAGAAAAACAATATGTACAACAATGTCAAGGTGACAGTATTGAGAATCGCTGATTTCACAAACAGATTTTGTAGCACGTCTGACGTAAAAACGGCTAGGAGAAATTCCGGCATCGACAGCATCAGTGTGAATAGAAAATAAAATTTCACTACAGTTTTGGATCGTGGCGGGATGTGTAGTGGATATCATGGCACTGAATTTCGTGTGAATACTTTTGACTCGGTTTTAAGGTCAGCGTGCGTGGAAGATAATAGTTTCAGATGTAATTCATTATTTATGCGCATATTAGGAACCTACACGGCTTCCTTCAGGAGGATTCGTCACAAGCGGGTTTGTCCTCATCCATGTTAGTGAAAAAAAAAAACAAATGTACGTATAATGAACTTTAGGTACCGGTAGTCCCACGGATCGTTTAAAATCGTGAAGCTGAAGTTCAGTTAGTTATCTGAAATACTATTTGGTTTGACCTTGTAGTGATTCGAACGATGCAAACTAACCAAATTGGCTGGAATGAATCTGAATTGTTTCTTTCTTTATACATCACTGATTTCGCTGGATTGCGTTAGAAATAGTAAAATTAATTGCTTACGAACCTTTCTTTAGTATACGTCCGACGCTCTTCTCGAAACCGGATTGACTTGAACTACCTAATCCAATCTCTGATAGTAAATAACATGCGTCACTACAGCTTATTGTTTCGGTTAACCGAATGGAAACTGTAAGAAGTTCGGTTGAGGAAAAGTACACAACGCACTGCACAAACTAAACTAAGACATAAGGAAAGCTCCAACTGAACTGCAAGGTGTATTCAATGTAGTGATTTAATTCGGTCGAAGTCTGGCCCGAAATCACTGTTCAAGAGGAGCGATTGCTCCTGCGAAAATGTTTTAAAGTAAAATCGAAATTTCATTCTGTAACATCATACAGAATATCATTGAGTAAATATCTCCTCAATGATATCAATTTATATCATTGAGGTATTTACTCAATGATAATATTTACACTCGTTTTTACACTAACAAGTACAAATAATTGCAGGGGAGGGGAATATAGTGAAACTATATTGCCACATTCGCACGGTCTTTTGGCAAAGATCCAAGTGTAGAACGATGAAACTATATTGGTAGGGTAGGCTTAACTATTCAGTAATATATATTGGGGGTGGGGACGGCTCCGAGATACATTCTGGAAGAAGCTTTTACTAGGAAAGGGACCTTGTTCATTATGTATAAGGTGTTAATTCGGGGATGATGACAGTAACGGTATTCCTGTAATTCTCCATATTAACTACGTTTGGTATACAGCATCGAGTGTCATTACTTTCCTCATTTCGGATGCATATTCCTCATTTTCCCCATCTGTACCAAACATGTAGAAATACTTGAATTGTGTACAAAGACTGAGATCTGAATTAATAATATTTATTACATAATTAATTTCATTCAATATTTGTAACACACACAAACTTAATTTTACATAATCTGAAAACATTAAATTATAGACTTATCATTTTCCATAGTGCGAAATCCTAAACGCATCACATGTTTGAGAGATGACGTCGTTCGGCGACCAAGTTTTGAATTGAATTATTTATGATCTTGAGGGATCTCAGGCCGGGATAGTGTAAGGAAGAAGATTTGAACGGCAGGGTCTAGTTAGTCGGTACCATCCCGTTCTTTTCTTTTTAGTTATGTTGCACACTACTTTTGGCACAAGATGTACCGTATCAGTTTCCAATTTCCATTAGAGATTTTTTTTTTTTTTTTTTTCAGAAACCAAATTAACGTTTTTATTTGCAGTAGTATGTCGTTATATATATATCGGTACGTTAAAATTGAATTTCATTATTACTAGGTTTACCAGATGCCCTCCTTTTCTCATCGTGTCCTCCCTCCTTTTCCAGATATCCTTCATTCTCTAGTGACCAGGTTAAAAAGTTCCGAATTGGACATATTCGTACTCCTGTGATCCAAATTCTTGATTTTAATAAAATGTTCATTACCGAAATATTAATCAAATTGTTCATCATGTGGTAACCACTTCCATTTTCATTCGATTTTATTCATAAGATACAATAAAAATGTAAAATTTTGTATAACGCTCTGTAAAGACTGGGGATGGCCAAACGGATCCGAGTTTTGGATATCTGACCATCCCTAAAAATTGAAATTAGAAAGTAAGACATTCTTCTATTCGTCAGTGTTTCTTTATCGGATTTTAATAAAGGTGTCCATAGTTGTCTACCAGTCTTAACTTAATTGTCCTTCATTGGAAGAGAAAGGTCCGCAGTTGTCCCATTTTTAAATCTACTGTCTTCCACTGGTTACTGGTTAAAAAAAGAAGAAGAAAAAACAACAACAACTTGTAACCCTTGGCTAAGGATGAAGAAAATTTCGTATCACTTACTCATCCACTCCGCGAAACTCTACTACATGATAATCATGGTTGGAATTAGTGTCAGCAGACACGGAGTTAATATTTTATTTTTTACATTCCTATTTAAATAAGGGCAATTTACTTTTTTCTGTACTCGTATCAATTATAATTCTATTAAGCCTCAATCCTGTCAGTATATTTTTAACAAAGTTACAAATTGCTTAATGTTAATTAGTAATGCTCTAATCCAAATCCCTCAGTTATCCTGTTTATAAATGACCTTCGAACCAAGTTCATTCAGGGTTTGCATAAAACAGGGCTACATTTCTTGTTGGTCGGATAGGTATAAGAAAGTTTGTGATAATAAGGTCTCACATTGAATATTCCGTTTAATAATTCTGTGCAAGAAAAAGAGATCACTAATGTCGCAATGAGTTCGGGGTGATTCTATATTCAATATTTATGTTTTGTAATTTAGTAAGATGCGTGGGACATGCCATGACAATATAGGCGAGCAATATTCAATACTAGGTGACACATAAGACTTGTAAAACAAGCTAAGCCCAGACTGATTTCGAATCTCTATGAAGCGATAGGGCAAACTTAGTTTCTTCATAGCACTTCGAGTAATATGTTCAGGAGCTTCCTGTCAATAACAACAGTACAAAGGTCTCTGAAAGAAGAAACTGGATTTACATTCATACCTTCAGTGGTGTATGAGTGATGGATTCTCTCTCTCTCTTAGGATATGTCACACGTTTGGAGCCGCCGCCGGCCGGGTGACCGAGCGGTCTGCGGCGGTAGGCCATCGGCTCGAAGGTCCCGGGTTCGAGTCCCGGCATGGGTGTGGATTTTAACAGCTAAAGGCAAATCGTGACGGGCCGAAGTCCAAAGTTACTAGACTGGCCCATATAAAAATAAAGTTTACCAAAGTTTACGTTTGGAGCCAGGTTACATAAATAATTTCGTAACATTTATTTATTTTACAATCTCCCGTCATCGCAGAAATGGGAAATATTCTTAATCAGTGGGAATTCCAATCCCTAACTGACAAATCGAGCAGTGATTAAAATGTGACAAGTCTTAGTAGTGCGTAATTCTTGGAATTAAATTATGTTTTTGCAGTTCGATCAACGCATTTATCTGTGTGGAAAAATATACTATTTTGTTGTTGTGATTTCTGTGATTGGCAGTTTGGTCCAGTCGGTAAGATGATTGACTTCTAAGTAAACGATCCGTGTTCGAATTCTGCTCGAGATTTGTATCCCTTTAAATTGCATTGTCTGGTTTTTATTTGTCATGTCTTGAATTTTTCATGCAAGTAAAGTGCCCCCCCTTTTTTTCAGTAATGTTTCCACATATTTTGAACTATGATCCTAAAAGTAATAATGGATTTGCGTCTGAAATGATTTTCGAACATTGGGTAAAATGTACGTACATGAACGCTTCCACTCAGATCTAACTGTTTTACGTTTACTGCAATTTAAGCGTTAAAAAATCGCGTTTTTTAAAAAAACACTTTCGAGTGTAGCTGTGGTCATTCTGTGATAAAAAAACAAATTACAGGACGGGCTCAAGCCATAGTGCTGTTACTGACTATTAAATTCATTTTATCTGTCTACAAAACAAATTATTTTTGTTGTTGTTGATTTCTGTTAAGGTTTCGGTGGAAAATGGCTACGTGTGCTATATTTGGAACTCATTCATAAATAAATAATTACTGGTAACACTGTTCTACTTAAAATTAGTTTCGGTAATCATAATGTTCTCTTTAATCGAGCCAGAAAAGTACGTTATAAGCGAAACACCATGGTCTAACAACTTCGAGACATTCAATGCAATTGAAACTGTAGTCGTGGCAGCATTACTCCCTTAAATAATGAGAATATTAGGGTTATCGACCGTACTTTCAAAAAAAAAAGTGTCAGTTTTATGTGCATATGTAAAAAAAAAAGAGCAGTATGGATAGTGACAAACATTCCCTGCAGTCCCCGTGCACCCCTATTACCCCGATACTTCATCCTACAATCCCACTACGCTAATATACTAACGATCTGACGCCCTTGATATTTCCATGTTCAGTTCTTGCTTACCTTGAGTTCGTCCCTTGGCGAGCACTATTTCGGGGTAAGAAAAGGCCAGACAGGGCAAAGCTCTTACTTTTCGGTACCATCCCACCATTTGGAGTTGCCGTGGCTCGGGCGGTAGCCTCTGACTACATATCGAACGGCCCAGAGACTTTGTGATTTATATACTCTAGTTTAATTTTTCAAACTACTACTCTATTGTAATGTAAAGTACTTTGGTCGTATTTCCAAAGAACTAACACACACCCTTTAAGTGTATTTAAAATTATACAGTACGTAGTGTACATGTACAATTTTAATTTGTTCTCATATATACATAGAAATAAGAAAAATTGAAATGTAAAATCTTACAGTACTAGAGTATTTTCTTATTTTAGCCTTTCATTATCTTGCGTAAGAGAACCCGCGTTATACTGTACTGTACTGTACTTTTACTGCACATACCAGGGTGTTTTCAAATAATTCCCTCATACTTGAGAGTTTAAAACAAATGTAGCATCTGCGAACTGCTAAAATAATAAATATTTTTTAATACACCGGGATTCGGTTAATTTGTAAATTCAGTTGGAATTATAGTGTATTTCAGCCTCTGAGGTTGTAGGAGGAATGTAAAACAAACTATTTTTCAACCATCATTCTTAGTTCAGCGTCAATTTTGGCATGTATATTTTAGTTTTCAAAGTAATTTTTTTTTCTCCTGGCTCACGAATTTTGTAAGTCGAATTTACGCACAACTTGTGTGAATGTACCTGCACTCAATAGTTTCTCGACTTTATTTAATAGTAATATTACAGGAGAAAGATTGCAACATTGATATTCCTGCGGTTGAAACTTTTAAAATTTCATTTTATTTTCAATTTGTATGAGGAATTTTTCTTCCTCTGCGTTGTGTTATGTATTATTCTGTTCTTCCAGCGTGTGATTGATCTTTTGAAATACTGTGATCGGTAACTGAAATGTTGTAATAAAGAAAAGTAGTTATATATGTTGCCATTAATCCATTGTGTTCTACCATGCGTATTTTATGTCTGTTTTTCGTAACCTTTAGATGTTTGCGTGTTTTAATGTATAGCACACAATAAGCTGTGTTTTATCTTCACTATATTTTGTCGTAACTTGTAGCAGAGAATAGAAAATACCATCGACATGAAGCAGGAATGCTAGTTTCGTTCGTATAAATTGATTTTCATTGATTTTTGTTCCTCAAGTGTTCACATGAGTTTAAAATAAATTATAGGATGTATAATTCTTGGTGTAGGTGGTTGGCGTATCGGTGTCGCAGTTTGGAAATTGTAATAAGTTGTGGCAATAACTTGCAGCCCCCCCCCCCCCCCCAGAAAAAGAAACTGATCCCTTCCATATATTGCCGATTTTTAAGTGTATCGATGGAGCTTTCAGTTAGAAGTGCGAAATTAACTTTTTCAATGTAGTAGAAATAAAAAACGAAAAGGAAAGGTCTTTTTGTATGCCCTATCACGAACGAAACCATGGACCTTTAACATGGTTATACAGTACACCCAAAATGTAAAACAGCAAAGACGGTAGGAGGAAATACGAATTACTGGCCAAGCCCCTGCCGTGGCTAAATGCGGACAGTGTCAAACGACGGGGGTAGGCGGAAAATTACTTAATCGCTTTGTTAAAATATTTTTACATGGTGGAATCTCGTTTTGCCTTTATTTCGAGATCATTGAGAATTTCTCATAAAGGGGGTGGGCTGTATCAGTGCTGTTGTGTGGTTGGCAGACTTTTGTCTGTGCTATTTCATTGTTTAGTAACCAGGAACGGGGTAAATGTAGTTTGGTGATAACGTTAAGGTATGCATGTACCTCCCTTTCCTTCCTTTTGAGTTTTACCATGTAGGAATGCAATCACATCAAGAAATAACACTTAGCATGTTCGGTATATGCATACAACATAAGTGCAATCGAGGACAAAACCGGACCACCTTACGTGTTTTGTAAGTCTATAACCACAATATGTAAGGAACATTGAAGCGTTCACAATCAATTATACTTCTTCGTCCTCCACGAGTATCTGTAACTTTTAGTATTTTTGACAATTTGTAACTTGAAATAAAAGCCAGGAATATAGATTTCGATTGTAACTGCCAGCAGTAAGCGGAGTTATCATATTAACAAGAGGTGGCGTTAAAGAAATTATTAACACTTTGTTAAACTTTGGTACACACTGTATTTTTGGACCATTTTAGTAACTAATAACTTTGGCCCGTGTCGATTGTGTTACCACAAACCAAACATCCATGTCCAAGTCGGGATTCAAACCCAGAGCCTTGGAGACGCTGGCCTGACACCTCAGACGAGTTTTAGTTTTAAGCTTTTGTGTTGTATTAAGATTTTTAGTTGCAATACTTCATATGAATGTTCAAGGGAAAAATAAGAATCGAAAGCGATAAAGTAAGTTCCGCAGGTGTGTCGATTGATCGTAAGTGAAATTTATTCCACATGTTGAGTGTCTGAATAACAGGTTATGAATTACCTGGACGAACAGTGTATAAATAATACTTGTGTCGTATTATCTTGAAGATCGAGATGTAGGAAGTGGTAAGCAGAACGGAAACGGATACAAAAAGATGTATGTATTGTTCGTATAATTTCACAACAATTGACGAAAATTGTAAATTAGTAACGCTGGAAAATAGTTCGTTTTCTTCGCATGATATGCTTTACGAGAAATCACGAAACTGCACAAGTATGTATCCACACACTACGAGAAACGAGAATTATCAGTTGCTTGTCAGGTAGTAAGTTCTTGGCTCGTTACAACACATCATTACAAGTTAGAAAGCTAGTGATTGATAGCTTCGGGAAATTAGTATACAGTAGACAAATGATGTTCTTGACAATATTGTACATGATGTGACCCTGAATTTTCATTACGGTTGATTTTGCGCCAATTGTTCTAATGGGCAAATGTTAATAAATCATCATTTATTAGGTTTGCAGGGGAAATGGTAAAGTTAAGGCCTTGATTTTGTTATTAGTGTAGCGGAGTGGACATTTATGGCGAATTATCTAATGTGTTTAGAAAACTTATCTGCATTGTTCTACACTAAAGAACGGTAGTGTTATAGGCATTGTCTGTCCAATGAAATCGTCGATTCCGATGAAATTTTGTATTTTGGAATAGAACGTGTTACTAAGAAAAGCCCACAGGAAATAAAAGATTAATCGACATATTCCAATACGGGGCCACGGTGGCTTAACGGTTAGAGCGATCACCTCTGGCGCTTGGAGTCGTCAGTTCAAACCCTGCTCGTGCCATATGGGCTTTGTGGTGGACAAACACCGTGTGCTTAGGTTTTCTCCCGTTTCCTCCCACTTCGTTCCACCAATCATCATCTATCCGGCCTGAGCCAAAGGTGCCTAAAGACCTAAAGAATTAAATTCAAACATATTCCAGTAATTTTGTTTGATTATGTACCATTTTTCTGCTCTGTGCTGCTTTCTTTTTGAGGGAGTAGTTGAAGGAGTTCAGCAGCTTGTTTAACATACAGTTCGTAATTTCTGTTCATATGTAAAAGTGAAATTACTTATTGCGTAGATCCCTTATGCAGTCTAGTAGCGAAGAACGCTGATTTCGGACCATGCGTAGGTTGAAACACTGCACCCGCCGGCCGTTCTTGCGAGGGTTCAAGAATTTTCTGCCCCAGTGAGTGTCTCAGTAGAACCTTAGAAAAAGTCATGGCTAGTACTTTATAACCCCTTAAGTCCAGATGTTCTCATCGAAGAACATTAGCTAGACTTGTGACGGACTACTAATGCTTATCTGGCATATTAATGTTTACGTAAATTGTTACCATTTTAGGTCTTTCTAATCAATCAACATTAAAATTGTTAAAGTACATTCCTTGGAACGGAGTAAATTATTAGCTTATTTTGCAGGTTTTTTAAAGGAAGTGCGTTGACCGTATCTTTGTGACCATATAGCCCAAACCTTCCAATTTCTCAGCATTTTCCCCAAAGAAAAACTAAAATTTCTGGTTTGGTCAATTTTTACGAGTTACGTTATTTTTTAGTGTAGAAAATTGGCTTTCCTGCTAATGAATCCAAATGTGCAGTAGTGAGCATAGCACGTAATGAGTTTCCTAAGTGTAATCAGGACATTGTGATCAGAACATTCGGTCTTCCTGATTATAGAAGTTTTGATGAATACAGAATCAGTATTCGTGCTTGTTTTTAGAAATGAACATCCTATATTTCTTGGTGGTTACGTAAAATTCACATTCATTTAACATATCATAATTATCATCCATCTTTTTTTTATTATTATTATTGCTCCTCGGGAGTGGGAAGAGGTGCATAAATCTATCTAGTACAATTATCAAATTATTCGATTAGCATTTGAAGAAGTTCCATACAGGTTGATTGAATGCGTCTGGTTTTTCGTCGCTAGACCGTTCGTCGCAGTGCAGCATAAGCTTCGATCAATACTTAAGCAACTCGGGATCATTCTGGATGGAGTACAAGATATTTTTCTTGTTATTGAAGGTGGAAGAGAATTATATTTAAATTTAATTTTTGGTATTCCAACGTTACCGTAGTAATGAGGTAGTTAGAAAATATCTTCATACCCCGCAGGTAAAGTTTCAGTGGGTTGCATTCAGATTACTTAACGCTTTGTACGTAAACGAACACGAAAAAAATTATCAAATTTATTTCTAGATGTCTTCTAAATCTTTTAGTTGATTTCAATGCATCTTTCATGTATTGTGAAGTAACGTATTCTTGATAAAACTTACGAGCAAGAACTTGGAAATTGTTAGGAGTGTATAAAAGTTATCAACGAAAGTACTCATCAAATTGTAAAAACTTGCAGGCCATGATACCACGTTTGTATTATTTCAAGTAGGCCTTTTAAAAGTGAATGAGATAACACCTATCTTAACAAATAATCATGAGTTAACGTGGCTTTATCAGAGGGAACATTATCAACAAAACGAAATTGAGTACTTGAACGTGGACGGGTGCTGTCATATTTCCAATTTGTAGTATCCAGTTATAGATATTGCTTTGGCCAGAACAATATAATAGAAAACCCAATCGCTGGTTTTCTTTAATGTTATATTGAACATTAAAAAAATGTAGTTCAATGAAGCAAATGATAACTGCTTGTAGTCATGACCCGGTGCATCGAGATTTGTTGCGGAGTGACATTACAGTAGTTGCAAAAGCAGTATTGTGTTAGTTGTCATTGACATTACGAGAGTACGAGATGTTCTCCCAACGTCACCAAGCAAGGTTATTGTGTATGTCTTGCTTATGTTATCGTGATAAGCTGTACAAAAGGGCACGTTGAAACTATAGATTTATGCATTCCAGCCTATTGTTTTAACTGTCGTTGAGCATTGCTTTGCTTAAATTATTCCGTTACTAAGCTATGAATGATGATATTCAAGGTTTGCTGGTGTGTGTGATCGATACGAAGAAAATATGCGTGGAGTTATTAAAGTGGAGTCACGAGAATTGCTTGCTCAGAGAAATGAATAGAATGAGTTGAGATGTTTCGTTTTTCACTAAGTCGTAATAGACACTAATCTCTTGGAATTATTTTGTACACTTCATAAGTTAACACCAGGTTAAATATACAAGTTATTTAAAGTGAAACGGCACTAAGTTGAGCGAAGTGTCCAAGATAGACTTACAGGAGAAAGATACGTACTATAATAGTTCTTTGAGAACCCGTTCAAATTATAGGGGTGTTCAAGTTGAGGGGTTTTACTGTATATAATAAAGGAAATGAACAGTTTGTCAAGTAAAACCGAATCCTCTTGCCCTGTTCCCAACTGATTGCGGTCGCAGACTTCGTATCTACACTTTTTTTAAAAAAAATATTTTTATCAGTATCACAAAGCGGATACGTGGTTAGTACCTCGACAGCGATCTTAGATGTATTTCTCTTTCTTATTTGACGAATAGTTACCAGCGGTGAGCCATCGTGAGTTTTTCCCAGGGGTTTTCCTCCGCCACAGCAAGCAAAAGCCGGGATGGTACCTTAAACTTAATCCCTGGCCGAGTCCTTTCCGCCTTGAGCCGTAGATCCTAAAGACCGCAAATGAATTCAAATTAATTTATCTAACGGGTACTATTAAATACTGACGAGACTGCCAGAAACCTTATAAAGATCATCAAAGTAGTTTTAAGACATGTAAAATGGTAGGAAGGATGTGATCCAAAGGAGAAAGTTAGCATTTCCAAATTTAAATTTTATCCGGCAATTCACAAAAAGTTATTTATCTCACTGTGGCTTACGTAACTTGCAAGTATATCACCGCAGTAACATCGTGGGCAACGTCAAGCCAGTTTTCATCACGAACATCCACTTCTCCAAGATCCTTTGTAATATTGCCGTACTACGACTTTTCGGTCTTCCCAGAGTCCTCTTTCCATCGTCTTCTTAATTACGATGAGACATAATCTTCGTTTTTTTTCTATCTGAGCTACGTAGCCTGCCCATCTTAGCCGTCGTGATTTCGTTATTCTAACATTCGTTCAGTCCTACTGTCCGTTCAATTCTTCATTATGTGGTCTCCTCCATTCTTCGGTCATCACATATGTTTTACATTTTTTTTATCACTTACGTACTCCAATACCATACTTATCTATTAGCCAACATAATTGACGTGTGTTTTGAAGGTAGGTCGGTAAGAGATTTCTTTGATATGCCGGTGCTGTTGATAAAGGCAAATGATAATTCACGTTTAGTGAAATGCTTTCTCCGTGACCATCGTGGAAGCATTATCTTTTTTCCTTCTTTGTGGTTATAGTTCCCGTTCGTAATGTATTATATATTTTACGTTTGCCTTAGTGATTTAATACGTTTTTTTTTATATATATTAAACTGCGTAAACGAATTCAAAGCAACGAAATGTTTAAACTGATGTGACAGTTATACATTCACCCAGCCTCATAGTGCAGTTGATAACGTCGGAGATTTTAGATCAGGAATTGGGATTAAGAGCTGTACATCCTGACTAAGGTTTTCCAGGGTTTTCGTCGGTTTAATTAGGCAAATGCCTCAACTCCTTGGCCGCAACCTTTCCATTCCTGTTCCCGGAAGTGATCACCGAGGGACGAAGTCCCTGAGAAATGTGAGGCATAGGCCAAAAGTTACCAGTTCAGCCTAGAAAAGAAAATTAAAACATATTATGCATTCATAGATTATAAATTCGTATCGTTTTGGAGTAAACTTATTTAAGTAAGGTGAAAAAAAGATACAAGATCAGCTGTTTTCTATCCACTGCTAGGTGAAGACTCCTCATTTTCTTTCAACATATCTCGCTATGCTGCTATCCTCATCCATGTAGCTCCTGAAAAACGCTTGGTATCATCTACTCAACTTACATTTGGACGTCTTCTCGGTCGTTTCTGTTCTCTGGGAATCCAGTGTAGAACATTGCCGTTCGTCTAGCTGTGTGATCTTCCCAGTCTTGGTTACATCATCTACCTTTGTTTAAAGGCCATAAATAAAATTCAGTTCAATTCTACCTTTGTTCGTGAGCCGAATCCACTTATTTGTGTTGTCCCTCCTAGTTATTCGTAACATGCATATGCCCATTACTGTTAATCTGAATCGCTATGCACATTGTGTCAATTTTACAGCTGCATAATAACAGGTAAGACACATTGATTATAAACTCTACGCTTGAGACACGTTGGTTGTTCGCTCTATGCGTAAAATTTTGTCTTCTGACGTTATTCCGAGAATTTCGTTAGAAGTTTTATTTTTGAATTGTGGTCTTAATCGAGGAGGTAGCTTCTCAGGATCGAGCTTCTTATTCACGTGATATCCGAATTACGCGCGCATTTGAATTCAGAAAAGAAAAAAAAAAACTCGTGTCCACAGATCAACGTGGAATTGCACTCGCCACGTAGCTGGAGCTGCCTCGGTCGTAGCTGGATTACAGGAATTTATCACAAGTCGCGGCCGTAAGTGTCTTTTCGGAACACTGTAATGACAGCAAATTGTAAGGTAAGCTTTGAAATGAGGTGAGGAGCTGTGAATACAAATGATGATACCCAGAAACATTTCTGACCTGTAAAAGTCCTAACTTCAATAAAAGACAATATTGTCATGCAACGGATTTGTGGTAGGAAAATTAACTCAACTACTGCCTTTTCTTTTTCAAAACATTTTAGTGAATTGCCATGGGCGCTCTTTTTACAGAATTATGCAGCGCAAGTAGGATGACCACTGCTCAAATAGAGAACACCGAAATTTGAAGTGTAGGACTTTACACATAAACGTAAGACACTTTTGGTAGCTTATACCAGTCTTCGTTAAGATTTTAACATTTTTATTTTAATGAAAAGAAATTATTACTCTCCACCAGCTAATCAGATGTTTAGTTTCTTCTGCTAAATCCACAAGGTTAATTGTATGTCTTTTTTTTACCCAACAAATCATCGTTGTGTTGTGTTTTACAATCTTCGTAAAGAAGGGACGAATCTTTAAGTATCTTTGAGAGCTTTGAAATGCATTACATTGGTTAACTAACGCTGCCCATAAGTATTTATTTTACAGTCTCCAGATACATCTCAATTTGTCATTTTACACTGAATGTATTTAACTAATTTTGGAAAGTATTGGCCCTGGCTATTCAAGGTACGATCCCAGCATTTTCCTAACGTGATCAAGGGGAAGCCAGGGGAAACCTTAATGAGGATGACTGGTATCGGGAATTGAACCCGGGTCGTTTTTATTACAAGACAAGCAGTCTACCGACTGTTCATATACTTGTAAAATATATATATTTTCTCGGTGTCTTTACATTGAATCAATGTTTGAAATTGTTTTGAGTAATCCTGCCTTATGCGGTATATTGATCACGAATATTTCTGTTTGTGGTTAATATTATCGGACAGAATTAATTGGAAACAAATTTCGATTTAAAAACATTAATAAACTAACAAAAATAATATAGGGCAGTTTGGCTTCTTCGTGGGACACCAGTCGCAGGAGGACAACTTGAATCACTTTTGGGCAAGGAAGAAAAAGCTATTTTATGTACCATCTCTGAGTACTTCCGATGTAACTGAAAAAATAAACATTTGAGGAAGATCGAATAACAGATGCATATACGAAAACGATTTAGGAAAAATCAAAATAGCAGTTTTGGGTATATATTGGGAATGAGGGAGAAAAGTTTGTTAAAGACTGAACTGAACTATATTTGGTAAAATACGGTGGAAAGTTGAATGAAAAGTTCCTTTGTAAAGGATGTCACAATCCGGGCTGCATGGAATTGGATACCCATAATCATTTCTGGTTTTAACGATGGTGACATGTGAAAACAGTTGCCATTTGTGTGGAGGTTGTTTCAGTGGTTCATATTGAATTATTAACCGAAAAATTCAGTATGAATTGTTTCCGCATGATTCCGATTCAGTTTGCTATGGCACTTTGCAGATGTCTAGAAATTCAGAACTATGGTTGGTCGCCTGAGCAGGTATTGATCTCGACCGGGTCGGTGTGATTGTGTAGACAAGGAAGTCGCGACGCGGCACTGCAGTTCATTGTGTTGAATTTGTTAAAGGGTGCTTCGGCGGAACTAACGTACTAAAATTTCAGAATGCAATGGGACTTTATAGAAGCGCCACAGCATTTATTACGTCCTTGCTAATATCTTAATAATACCAGTTTTTCTTCTTAATGGCCACTGAGCATGACGGCTCTATCGGGAGGTCTCTGATTTTAATCCCATGATCAGCCGTTTTTTCGTTCTTTTTCTTCAGTAACATAAGCGAATTGGGATAGTATCGTGAATTAAGGCTTGGTCCAGTAACTTCCCCATTTTCCTCTCAGAGTAAAATGTGATTTCATGGTCGTAAGGCTAAAGTGAAGTTCCTATTACAATTTTTCTTGCGCAAAAGTGAAGTACAAAGAAAGGAAACAATGCTGGAGCATTGTTTTTGCAATGGACCACTCACAATGTATATATGATTCAGAAATAATACTTGATTTGATACCAACGCTGACTCGATAAAAAGAAAGCGGTATTTGTAAGAATTGGTGAATCTATTACGAAAAGTTCGTAAATCGACCAAGTCGCCATAATAAGACCAATCAGTAAGGGTCGTTGAATATGGATCGGACTTCCGTTATACGTTCGAATCATGTTCACACCTGCCAGACTTACAGGTTTTCCATATTTTCCGCCAGTCCAACTATACTTAAAGTCGGGAATAAAGGCTGGTCGAAATTTTCGTCTCATCAGAAATGAAATTTCAAAAGACCATATGGATACCTGAATTTTGTCTAAATGCCTTTAAGTAGGTTCAAGTGGAACTGACCGAGCTGCCGTAGGTCAGTAGTAGAGCATTGGCGTAGCATTCGGGAAGTTGTGGGTTTGATCCATATTCCTCAGTTACTCCAGGCAAATGCCGGGATGGCACATTCCCGAATCCTTTTCTCATCTCGGCCTCATCCTTAGATGCCTAAAGGCCATAAATAAAATAGTCAAATCCCAGTGCTTTTTTAGTCAGGAGGGACTGAACGGTTTGGTTATCCCTGATTTCGACATTAGAATCACATTTGGAATGTAATGTAAGAAATAAAGCAAGTTTGATAAATTCGTTAATCGAACTGTCTTTTTAAAAAATACTTTTTCCGATTGACTTTTACCACATATACTTCCATTTAGTTTATAGATTTGATAATACATAATCCCACGAAAATTTGTTTGTTAGGTAGGAACAACGCATATTTCCATTAAAGATGATTTATGGGCTGGAGTCGCTGCTTTAGAAATGACATCTTGTCTCAAGAATGACGTTCCTTAGCGAACAGTTCCTGGGTGCAGGTGATCGGTTGGGGCTTCCAATTTCGGTGTTGACCCACTATCGTGATCTCAGTTGGTCGTTTTGTGTTCGATAGAGATACGAATTCGGAAGATACTTAGTACTTTGTATGCCATAGTAAGCCAGATGTAGAAAACAGCCAATAAATTCATATCATTACAAATTGTTCACATTTTTTAAATTTATTTATAGCATTTCAAAGGTATAGGTCGTCACGTCCTAGCTAAACTTTTCTCTGTTCTAGGAAGAACGAATAGACTGATGAGGCTCTGATATGTATGTATATCCTTCCTGGATTCGCCTTCGCGAGATTGGAACCCAGGACATTCCAATTACAAGGCGAGGACGATTTCTTGACAGATTGCAGAAATGCATTGGCCATACGATTCCTTCCTTTTCATTTCATGCAGATTATTTTTCGTTCAATTTTTTGGAGCGTATGGGGAAACATTATGATGGGTGTTCTGCACGAAGTAGGTCGTTACCCGAAGGTGTCTGGGAAAGGTGAACCGATGGTGGTTTGCCATTGGATGAATATAACGTAATAAGGACGGGATCTACAGTTTAACGTGGGCTCAAACTCTTTTCGCTACGGGAATCGAACCCTAGATCCCTTGATAACAAGGCAGCGAGAGGTACCATTAACCCACAGGTAACATTAAAAATAATACCATGTGTAATTCCTTGAGGTTGGTATTGGAGAGGCACGCGGGTTTGAACTCTGTTGAGAACCATCGTCACTGAGGTTGTCCAGGATTTCCGAGGTTAATGTTGAGATGGTACCTTTACACCCAGGCCTCTACTTTCCGCATCATGTCCTCCAGAAGTGAACGTCAAAGGGCTTAATCTCTCAGACTTGATAGGCTTAGGCCGAAAGTTGCCAATTCAGCCCATAAAAATGAAATCGTAGGAATATTTATTACCTATGAACATTTGTTGAAAACATCACACGTTTGTGTTGCACACCTTAATCTAGTAGGGTTTTTTTTTTTTTTTTTTTTTTTTTTTTTTTTTGTAGAAGATTCTTTACAAGTTTTGATTCGTCATTTCATTTGGAACAAGCAAAAGATGTTCGTAGGAAGAATAAAAATAAAAATAAAATTAATAAATTAAAAAAAAGTGAACTTCGATTTAAAATTAGAACACTGTTGGGTAATTTGAATATTTTTTTGTTTTATCTTCGTGAAAGTGCTCGGTTCGCAATTACAAGGTATGCGTATGAGCAGAATGTATTCTTTTGGCAAGTTGTATACAGATTCGTTAGATATACCGTATTTCTTCTGCATATGTAGCAGAAGACAAAATTTGCGTGTTGCAGTACGGGAGATGCAATAGTAGGTGGCAGTGTAGGTCGAGCGCATACGTCAGCACTCAGCAGCCGACACTCGGGATACCTTTGCGGCTTGTGATTGGTAGACTAGCGAAGCTTCCTTACCCTGTGAAATCAATGGTCATAGCGCTGGTGAGCTCTACCATCAAGTTTATAGGGGTGGGTTGGAAAGATTCGGCGAGTGAGGCTGTGTTGTGTTCGTGCGGATAGATTTGCGTGGAAGGAACTAAAGTCTGGGTTCGGTGTAGTGAACGGAAGAGATAGAGAAGTGGAAAGAACCCTTCAGGAAGTGATACATTGGGATTCAAATATTGTGAAAAGCATCCATTGCCAAGGGCTTTTGCCCCCATTTTGCTTGTTCTATTCGCCTAGTGTGTAGTGGTCCAGTGTTGTTGTCTTGGTCGCCCGGAGAAAGGAGCTTGCCCTGCCCATCTGCTTGCCAAACATATGGTGCTGCCCGGCACAGGTGAGTTTAGTCAACAGTGTTTATCCCAAGGATTTGTATGTTCTGTGAAAAGAATTGTATGATGAAAGTATCTAAAACACGTAATTCTTTCCATTTGTTAGAATACGTACTGAACACTTGTTGAAGTTGGAGATACTGTCTCCAATTGTTCTTCTATATTTATTTCGTAAAAGGAAAAGATAAAGCCTTATCATGTGTTATTGTATAAACCTTACTACCTGTATTTAAAGTATATTGATTAAAGAAGTTATAAATGCCGACGTGTTTCAGTTTCATATTTTAAATATTTTTGTCACTGAAGCTCCATGTAATTTGCTTATAATAGCCTACTCATTGAATTAAAAACTATGTTTACAAAATATTTGATTTTAAATTCCTCTATTTACCAGCGTTTCGATGCAATACAAGTGGGGAAAGGAGTTTGTCTAATTAAAAATTATGGCATTTTGCGACACCTCGTAAAAAGTTTTGGATTACATATGAAATTATTTATATGTTGTTTTTTATTGTTTGGATTACATTTATATGTTGTTGTTTTTTAAATTAAATACCAAATTTTGTTATATCGAAAATTAAATAGCAAATTTTGTTATATCTGTCCACATTATTTTCGTTCTATGCGTGAGAAAAACATAAATATATATGGCGTAATAGTAAACAAAGTAAAATTTTGTTACCGAAATGTGTTGCATCGGATAGATGTTATGTTTGAGTTTAAAAGACTGTTGATGAAGGAAATTGTATTCAAGACTCAAAAGAACACTTTCATAAGAGATGAGCCATATACAAATGGGTGCCGTAAGATGGAGTAATTAGAAAGTAATATTTGGATCGCGACTGCGCTATTGCTAATTTTTAAATTTCGTACAGGAATGAGTTTCCGGTTTGAATCGCGAAAATTAGGTGTTTCATTTAGCTTTTTTTTTTTTTCACCCTTGATTTTGTAACTATATTTGTATCCCTTAATTGAGGAGCGTTTTTTGCTGAACGCGATAAACGTATTGAAGGCACTTTTACTGAACACACATTATCTTACCTGTTTAAAAAGGCACCAAATAACCTTGAAATTATATTCCAAATTTTTTTCATTAGAATATTGCATTACCCGTGTATCATTTCCGGATTTGCAAGATTTGGGACTTCCTTATTAGAGAAAGTAAGGAGTCTGCTGTAAAAATAATGTTCATGTTTATCGAGTTTTGAAAAATCGCTCCTCCATTGTGCTTCGTTCGTGGCGCCTTTCATGCTCGTTATTAATGTTGCTGACTCGATCATACTATGCTCAACGTGTCTAATCTCAGTATGAATTAAATTGTACCTGTGACATTTAGATATATTTAACCCAGGCCAGAATTGGATAGGGGATAGCATATGGGAAGAAAATCGACCAGCGGATAGAAGATACCATCCCGGAATTAGCCTGGTGTGATTGAAGATAACCCCCTCGACACCTCTGTTAGGGTGTCTGTCTGTGATCCTTTCAGATTAGAATTGAACGCTCTACAAACATTCTACACCAGTAATGTGAAATATTATTTTAGTTTCCCAACCCAATAATAATAATATTATTATTTTGCCTTTTCTCTTTCCAAAAGTAACTTTTTTCTTCTAAAATCGTCAGAGCGCTTTGACATTTTAGTTAGTTTTTTTTTTTTTGTACAAACATTGTTCTTATACGAGTGCGTGGAAAAAGTGCCTGACGATTCATAAAGGTCGCTTAATTTATGGTGTATGCATTTAGTTGGGAAGGGAAAAGGACATACGAACGTTAAAGAGTTCTCGTTGTGTTATGTCGAATTAATTGAAGAAGTTAATTGAGTATATGGTCTTTAGGCGTAGCTCGGTGCGTTATCGAAATTGACACTCGTGCCAATCACTTATGCATCTGATTATATATTTAATGTAAGTCGCTCTCCCCCCCCCCATATCATTAATTTCCGTATCAATTGAAATGAAAGCTTTAGATGAAACTTGTAATTACTCTTTGGTAAGATTGCATGCAAATAAACCTATTGTTACGTAAAAAATGCCTTATAACGCTGTGATTTCCCTTCGCTTCGCCTTAATATGCTAGAACATAGTTCCGTTTCTCCAAATAAAACTTATGTATAATTATTTTAATGCAGGGCATTACGAAACCTATTCTATGTATAATTATTTTAATAAATTTGTTTATCCAGGTCATTACAAAACCTATTCTACAGAGTGTTAGGAAGGTTAAATAAACTTTTATGACTAAAGTATTGCTAAATTTTGCAGCTAAATCCTTCATTTTGTCCCCTACTATTTAAATTGGGATTTAATTTAATGGCCTTTAGGCACCTGCAGCCCAGTTTGGGATAGGATAGAGGAGAGCGTGTTGGAAGTCGGCCAGGGCCTAGCTTGAAGGTACGATCCAAGCATTAAACTAATACGATGAGAATCCCTGGAAATGCCTCAGTCAAGATGTGCGGCCGATTGTTAAGCAAACGCTCTACCAACTGAGGTACGGCCGTTCGGTCCTTAATGTGAATATACTCTGAACAAAAGAGCCAAGTCAAGTCTTGGACCTCTCTTCCCACTTTTAAAAATGCCAATTTATCCTTAGCAAAAGTAGCCTCAAAGCTCTGGCATTTTATTCTCTCCATCGTTGTGCATTTTGTCCTTGTTTCTTACATAAGCGATTTCTAAATCATGCTTCCAGTAGTTATTGCAAAACTTGGTATTTAAAATTTATTTCCGTGAAGAAGGTGCAAAAACCTAGAATAAATAAATAAAATATCTGGAAATCAGCTGATTCCTTTAAAATTAAAGAGATCACTGTCTACATATTCTGAATAGTTATGTAAATAAATACTTAAAACTGACAAACTTCAGTATAGTGTAGTACAATTCAAATTAATAGTTAGGTCATCCTTTAATTTTTTACTCTGTGTACAAAAATTTGAAAGGAGATTTTACAATAATAATAATAAATAAAAAAATCCTGTGAGAACTACTGGATACCAGATGTTGGAAATGTAAAACTGCTGCTCCTTTTGTTCCATACTCAGAACTGAAAAGAGTAACCGAAATAGGCTTACAGAACGCAGCTGAAGAAGTAGCGCTGATTCAAACACTCCTGTCGCTACAGTTCCTCTGGTCCGGTAGTAAGCATCGCGGACTTCGATACGGCAATTAGGAGGCATATGGGTTCGAGCCCCGCGACCAGCCATTCAGTTTCGACAGGCTTTCACCGAACGAATGTCGAGATGGTATCAAAACCAAGGCTACCTTTTTCATTCTTGTTCCGTGGAAGAATGATCGCTGACGAACGCCGTCTTTCTGAAAATTAAAAAAAGTTTCTTATGATCATAAGGGGGCTATAGTTACTATATACAATCTTGCTTACCTCTACCATTTTGAAGTTTTTTTTTCTTTAGAGTTTTTAGTTACTCACCATATATACGTTTTGTGATCCCGGGATGGCCGATGTGTTAGCACACGCACTTTTTGTGCACCTAGTCACCGGGGCAGGTTCCTCCGGGGTCCATTAACGGGGTGGTTAGGAGTTCTTGCTGGGTACCGTTCTTGGAAGCTTGCTAGCTTGTTTAGGAATGATTCAATCAATCTGGACCCTCCGTCTTCGGACGGGTGTACTTTCGTTGGTGTCAACATATCTTAAGAAAGGTTGAATAATAATTTTCTACTGACTACGCAATAACTTCTGATCAAACTGAATACCAGTGGCTGTTTTGTTACTGTATGTTGGCTGGTAATGCGTAGTTGTATGAATATTGCACTTGGAAACGGGGTAAGAATACCATCTAATTATTCAGAAAAGTGCTAAAAATAGTTAACAACACTAACTTGTTTTAAGTGTTAGATTTCCTTCGTAGTCCTTGATAATATGCCGCACTTAATTATCGAGATGATGGCAAATGGTGAACAGTTGTGAACATTGTAACAATTTGACTGGCTTCAGGCCATGACCATCACGGTAATTTCAAGGGTGAGAAAAAAAAATCATGGTTAATGATATGCTTTTTCAAGTTTTTCACTTTTAGAGATCAAATATGAATTAGGTGACTTGAGATGGAGGATAGTGAGCAAATCGTCGCGTGGTTTGAAAATCAGAATACTGTTTTTTTTTTTTTTCGGTATACATTTGTCCAAAACTGACATTAAACTTTTTTTTATTATTATTATTATTTCAGTAAGGACACTAAAGGATTGTTTCCCGCAGTTCTTTTCTTGTACATAAAATTTAACTGAATATGTAGAATTTGTGAATTGTGATCAATTGTTATAAATTTCCTAGGTTACAGCGTTTGAATTCTTTTTGCTGCTGTTTGTGAGCAATTCTTCTGTTAACGAAGTAGCCGTGCGACAAAGGGAACGTATTATCGAGGGCTAGACCGACGCCTGGCAGATACTCTCCTGCCATTTCGGCAACATCTTACAAATGAAAATTTTTCAACGATTTTTTACCGCAGTTCTCTGCGAATACTTTCATAGGTGTGAATTGGTCAAAGGAAAATTAAGCGTCGGAATCTGGCTAGCTGCTTTCCTGTTAATAGGAATGCTTTCAGCCAACACGATCCACGGAGACTTACTCGTCATACCCTTCCTGACCTACATACATCAAGACATATGTAAGTTAAATAGGACGATGACCTATTACTTGAAATTGTATAATATTTGTGGTGAAGTGAGTTTATTTAACATTCTTGCAAGGTTCGATGAGTTTACCGGAAGTAAGGCTTAGTCTCGGCAAATGAAAGCAGGATATGATTTCACGGTATTTTTTAGTGTTAAGAAAAGTGAAAAGGAGGAACTAAACACGAGTTATGTAGTTCCTGTATTGTTTAGCAGAATGTGGCGATCGCTGCGATTAAGCTGATGGAATATTTAACGTCTACTTCAATATGTGTAAGGCTGTTGAGGTTTTCTAATTTTATATTCATTTTCTTTTTTGAATTTGATATTTTTATATCCTTTGATGGAGAGAGAATGGGTAAGATAGAGGCCAGGGCCTTACATAAGGTACCATCCCAGTATTCGCTTGGTGAAATTCTTTTTGTAATGTAGAACCTTAGTTTGAAGCAGTGCTGCATTTCAGCGGGGCGGGACCAGAGTTGTTTATCTGTAGAGAACGTACAATGCAGGACGGAGTTACGCCAGAGCTCCTTTTTTCTTTAGAAATGCAACAGAGGTATGTTTTGTAATACAATTAAATGCAGCAATAAATGTATATTACGTAGTGAACCAAATTGCATGTTTAAAAAAAAAATGGCATAAGCTATGCAGTCGAGCCAACTTAGTGCCAACTACTGATTTCTTGATATCCGCCAGAAAGACGGTCCAAGTTTGGGCATTGGTTACTTGGGTCCTCAATCGTACAACGTCAATGTCGGGATAGCACCTACAGTATAGACTATAGACTGGCTGCATTCAGCGCGGTGAGGGATCAGTGAATTTGTCCTTTGAATGCCAGTGAGAACTTCCGGCTCACAGTGAGCCGCTGCCATTTTTGTGAGACAAAATTTTCACGCTCACTTGTGAGCCGGAAGTGCGGTTAGTATGACTGCAATGGCTTCCGGCGGAGAGGATTATATTGTCACTTACCAATTTAATAGTAATTATTATCAAAAAAACTGCAAGTCATGAGGTGCACTTGCATCTTCAGTCTGTAAGATGTTAGAGCTTTAAAATATATTTATTCGAACAAATAGTGTATTCGACATGCATTACATATAAGCTGTGTGATATTCAATTGTTCGTGGAACTTCAACCATACGCTTTATAAAATTCAACTATTCGTTGAGCATAAACGAAATTTGGCATCCGAAGGATCGCGGTGAACGCTCACTCACTGAGATTACTCTGTGAGCCGCTCACCGCGCTGAATGCAGCCATTGGCGGCAGTTCCGTCTGCCAGAAGTACTCACCATGAGGGTTAAGTCATAAATGTGCCGACCTGGTGGTCGTGTGGGTTGAGGTGCCAAGCCAGTACTTGAAGGTCCCGGATTCGAATCGCGGCTGGGACATGGAGACTTAACAACTAACAGACTCGAGACGGGTCGAAGTCATTAGTTACTAAAATGGCCCAAAATACAAATTTAGAAGCCATAAAAGCAAATTACGTAAATAGATAATCAGTTGCGATTTTATTCCAGACTAGCTGCTTTGCCTGACCGGTGGTACGGGGTGAATAAAATATGTTGGCTACAGTCATCGGGACTGTCACTAATATGCGCTGTCCCGTGGCGGGCTGCGTCCCCAACTTGGGAAGCTTTGTACCCCTTTATCGTAACCAGATCCGGGGGACTGCGCCCCCATGGTGCAGATCTGCCCCCATATATGCGAGGTTTGTCCCATTATAATCTACTCGTGATGGTACACCATACAAAATTTCATTTCTTTAGCTCGGTGTGGAAAATTGCATTTGGGCCGCCATTTTGAGTCCAAGAATCTGGTTTCAGAATGTTGTAATATTTTCTTAAACTACTATTGATGCACTTTGATGCCAAATTTCGTATCTCTAGCTCAAACGGTGTGGAAAATGGATTTTTAAAGTCCGCCATTTTGGATCCAAGCTATATCTCTGAAGATAGTAAATTTAGAATCAAACTAATGTAACTTTCCAGACGGGTCCAATGTCTGATCATGTGCGAAAAATCATTCCAATCGGTCTAGCACTTTTTGCGTGGTAACACAAACATAGTCACTTCATTTTTAATTTTATATATAGATTGAAGCTAGTAAAAGTTTAATATGGATTATAAATCATAGAAATAGTCCACTGTGTGTATTTGATAAAGGTACTAATTTATTTATTTGTTAATGTAGCAGTTGAGTTTGGGAGGAATCATACTGTATCTAAATTGACAGCTATCGACTGGGTTAATAATTTTTTAACGATTTATTTTTCAGAAGACCGTTTTTTTGGTTTTTTTTTTTTTTTTTTTTTTTAAGCGTATAACCAAGGCGCATTGCAATACTTTAAAGTAACGTTTTTTACAATAATGTTGCATCATTTACACTACCGTTCTTAGCTTTACGCATGTGCCCTTAATCTGAGGTGGTTTTGTTTCCGGTGGTACTTAATACAGAAATGTAGAATTGGAGCAGTCTTTGTAATTATGACGTTTAGGCATCAGGCCAGGATATGGGATGGGGAAAGGCTGTGGGAACGTGTCGTCCAGGGCCCAAGTTGAAGGTACCGTCCGGCATTGGAATTACCCATCTACTTGTTCTGAGGTAACAGCTAATAGAGCAAGATTCGGACAACCTGAAACTTTTGGAACTCCAATTGCAAATGTTTCGAATTCAAGCAAAGAAGATATTCATTTCATTGAAAAGGTTCTATGCTTCGTTGGTATTATTAATCACAGTAATTGGAAAGAGAAAGTGACAGTGTTTTTATTTACTTAGCCCAACCGAATGTGTGTATTAGTTCCACTCTGGGAACCAGTAGAACCCAATGAGACGCGACCGTTGTTAATCCACACTATAATTGGGCTTAATTCGAGAATTGACGATGTCTCGTATCTCATTGATTTGTTTCGTGTTTGGAGGTCATGATTGAAGTGATGAATGAAAACAGAATTGGAGCAGCGTGATTCTTGTACTAGAAGTTTTTCACATGGCATTGTAGAACAGTGTTTAATATCATCGTATAGCGTATGCATTTGAGTGGAATATGACGTCAAATCACTTGGCTATGACATACACTAGACTAGTGTGTTCGGTTGTAGTACGAGAAACGAATTTCAGGTAAATGATCACATTATTTTATGATTCGTGAAATTACAGAATTTTACACAAATTAGTTATCGCATTCTCTCTCTTGCCCTTGCGTTGCGTTGATCCCACTCTATTTTTTACTTGGTGGGTAGGTGTCTAGTTGTTTTTGTTTTTGTTTTAGCTATATCATGTTTATGACCAGATGACCTTCCTGATGTGATGCTACCTGAAGTGAGATATATGAAATTTGTTAGAAGGAATCGACCGAGATACCTTGGTTACAATACAACTAGCAAAATTCCTACATCTCCTTTTTTTTTTTTTTTGTAATAACCACTTACATTAACTTTGGTTACATGAAGTTTGTGAGGGTCAAGTATTGACAACCATTAGAAATAATAATAAAACTATTTAATAGGGTTAGGTAATACCGTCGATATTTTCCGACCCAAATGTATAATATGCCACGACAACGAAGCAAGCAATGTGGGCACCAGCATATCGTTGCGTTCAAGGCAAAAGGGCGTAAGTTACGTTTACTAAATTTTACACGAAACATTTTTCGAAACGAGATAAGTCCTTCAAACCTTTGCTATTTAAGCTTGAATTATTATTATTATTTTTCATAGTCGTTCATGAAGGACAGATGTTACGTTCCATATATCTTTAATCGGTCCCCTTTTTGTGCACTGGTGGAAACTTTTTAAAAATACACTTACGCCCTTCTGGCTTGAACGCGAAGATATATAATGGAAATTCATTGAAGAACAGCTAGTAAACCTGGTCCAATTCCAGTGTTTTTTTGCTGCACAAAATGTTCGTGTAGTGGGTGCTGTGATCTTAGTTTAAAAATCACAGCACACTTGCAGCCTTTTGTGGTATGTATGGCTATCCTTACATGCCTTCTGTCAATTTTGTGA
>JAGDQP010002698.1:37958-101431 GCA_022664845.1 Lepisma saccharinum | reverse complement strand
TAAGTTTTTCATCTATTTTGTTGTTTCTAAGACTATTTACATAAGACCATGAACTCCTTGATATATTATCAGAGTTACAATTTTTTTTAGCTCCAACAATATATGTTTGTTTATATAATGAACTGCAAACTTTAAGAGATAATAGCACATTAAAAAATAGGAAAAGAAGTTCTGATCAGCGGGGTGGAAATTCCACTGTGTTTCGGAGCTACAGGCTGCCGAAAGAGTGAGAGATATACTTTACAGCTTCAAATTTCTAACATCCAACATCATTAATAGTAAAGCTCATGTGGCATTTTATCTATCATCAGCGACTTCAAACCAGATCTATTATGAATACAATACTTATTCCAACATTGAGTGCGCACTGAATTTCCCAAAGGAAGTAGAGGTTCTCAAAAAATTTCTGAAGTAAGAGTGGGTTGAAATGAACATGAATGGAGTGTCTTCCCAGCAGGTAACAATAATTCGTTTGCAATTTTTGTTCAGAGAATATCTGGGAATCGCCTACTTCCTCTGAGAAATCCTTTGCGCACCCAATGCACAATTTTGAAATATGCAAATTTAGATGGAGCAATTTTGAAGTCTTTGATAGCATGCCGCATCAGCTCTACTGTTAGTTGTATTGGATATTTGAGCCTGTAGCTCCGAAATTCGGCGTAATTTCCACCCAGATGATTTTCTCATTATTACACGTTTTATATTAACTTGCTCTGTAATCATCTCTGGTACAAATCTTGTAATTAATTTTTAACTCACTTTCCATCATCCGATTTCTTTGAAAGTTTGTAAACTTGCTTGCTTCTGATGACAATATAATATTAAATCATTAGATATAAGACACAATAATCCATCTAACTGTAATTATTTAATTAATAAAATAATTGGAAATTATTCTTAAATGCACGCAACGCCGCAACTATTGTGTGAAGTTTGGGTTACCTATCTCGCATGGAGTTTAATATGCATCTATTATACACAAAAATTAATTAAAAAGGGATTTTTAAAAAGCACGCTTTCTTAAGATGGGCTATAAAGTAAAAAATAATAAATTTATGAATCGGAAAATAAAAGCGTGGGTGCTCTTGCTTACCTTATCATAAAATCATAATATCTAAGAGGGTGCCCTTAGTGTTTTCTTACACGTAGGCAGATGATAGTCTGGTTAGCACCATGTAATTAAGATAAACATGTGATATTTTCTCTTCCAACTGAATATTTCACTGGTTATCAACTTTGCCAAGTGCACTACATATACGGGGTACAAATTGCTTATATATCATATGATATCAACTACTCATATAAGGAGCTCTGGATAAACAAAGTGCAATACAATGTGAGAAGGAAGAGGCCGAAGAAAGAGAAGATAGAGAGATCGGGATACTGCCAGCATTTTACTTACTCTATATATCCATACACAGAAAATTAGAAGTATCCAAACGTGTCCCTTATACAAAATAATTAAATGCGTAAGAAGTGACTTACACAATGTAATTTCATAATGGAATGTAACTGAGAATATAATTTCAGGTCATCAAATAAACAAACAAAAGTTGGTCAAAAGTATGCATCTAACATTTCATCTTATGGGCCAATTTGATGCAGGTTTTATGTTTCTCATGTATTTGTTGTATTTTTTTCTGATTTGTCCTCTTATGAGAGAAAAGATTTGGTATCAAATGAACACATGAAATATTTTTTTTTTATCAAAATAACAGATTGAAAATGTAAAATGATGTTGCAAATCACTTCTTCTAATAAGTAACGAGAGAACAGTTTAAGGTTCTCTCTCGTTTATAACCAGTTACAGTCAACGTTCATTCATCATTTTACTAATATAAAAGTGTGTGTTCTGCAACGGTTCTTAAATGGTTCAACGTATACCTACCAAACTTGGCACAAATACTTCTTGTTACTCTATAAAGACGACTGTCGGGATCCCAAGCCTCAAAGCATCAGAGTTGCCAGTGATTATAAAATTCAATTTTAGCAAAAGGTTCTATATCTTTTAACTTACATGCACCACATTTCACATGAATACTAATTGATACCCTAAACACACGACTGCGTGATTCAATAACTCTCAAACACGCTCATAGTTAGTGTTATCAACGTATTCTCAAATGTTTCTATAACGTATAACGTACATCCACAGAATTTGGCATGAATATTCCTCTAATTTGGCATGGATACTTTGCAAACACGACTGTCGGTCTCGCCAAACCCAAAGCACCCCCAGTTGTCAGTGTCAGTTTCCATCTTATTATCAAATTTAAGTATTGCAAAAGCGTTTATAAAGAGAAAAGTTTATAAAGAGAAAAGTTTATAAAGTGTACCACGTTTGTAGTAATTGCAAAAGAAATGTACCATGTAACTATATTTAAAACATACCACGTACGAGTCGAGGAAAAAATCAACTTATATCAACCAATGTAGAGTCGTCAATTTAGAATATATATATATATATATATAATTGGTTGAACCAAGTAGGACGACTGTAGAACTAAAATGTCCTGTGAACAGAAGAACATAAATTTATGTAAGTAGATTATATGAGCTGAGTTTTGTTTTATCTCGGCCGTATCGTGAAATCGTTATAAAAGACAGGAAAGCACTTAACTAAACACCAAGATTGTTTGTATCGATGTACTGATTCACTTATAGAACGGCAAGTTTTTAGGTAACCTTCGTAGACTAGTATAAGACTATCATCTTTGGTGTATCCATCAGTTCATTTTCTTCATGAAAATTCGTGTGCCGTCCTCACGTCCCTGCTCCTGTCTTGTTTACTTTGTGTTTCGTCCCCTAAGCAATCATAGGTAAACTTCGCTATAATTTCCCGCCTTAAGCCAAAGACAGGGTGGCAACTACGAGACTGATAGGAAACCTAAGGTTTGAAAACTGGACTGCAAAATCAAACAGTACAATTACTAGATCTTTTGTCAGACATCACTCTCACATACATACAGCACACTTAGATTTAATGCGAATAATAATGCGAGAAATAAGATTAAATAATTTCTTATCATTTGTCTATCAAAACAACAATACTTTATAAATTGTCTCCTCGACCTGAGCCTTAGATGCCTAAAGGACTTAAATAAAACCAACTCTCCCTTTTTTACTATGAAGAACACTTCGTTCTTTATCTCGTTAGTAGGAACAAGTTACAATTTTCAATGAATGGATCGAATCCAAATATTAATTAGAAGTGTGCTGTCACGCTATCCATTGCACTACAAGGAAATCCTCAGAGTTCTTACCTTCCGTCAGTTACAGGGTTATATTTTTCTTTTTACTTGGTTATTGAACTCCACATTGCCTTCATTACAATGCCGACGAAACTTGATTAAGCTTTGCGGTAGAGCCAAAGCAGTTACTTCTTCGAGTTTTCTCTGTTTTGGATCATGAATTTGCGCCAATCTGATGACTGATTGATTTGTACCTGAATTTGTAGCAGGACTTAAATTTAACCTGTGATTTGTATGGTCCGTATACTGTAGCCTTTAATTCTCGGTTGTTAGCTTAACAATTATTTCATCAAGCTTCGATTTTGTCCTTCAGTGTTTTAAAATTACTTTCTGTTTGTCCTGTTTGTTTCCTTCTTTCTCTACCCTTTTATCTATATTCTCCTTCCGTTTTTTGGTTGTTTGTTCTCCTCAAGTTTTTCTTTCGTATTTTTATTCCATTCTTCCCTTCATTCTTACCATTATTATCTATATATCCTTTTCCTCCATATTATTTTCTCACATTTTTCCATACTCTTGGAAAGCTTCCCTTGATATGACAGGGGTTGAATCTTTGTTCTCTGTTGTTCTGGGTCTTCATTCTTCTTAATTTCTTCCTTCCAGAATCTAGTCACGGATCTTGTCCTGTTCAGGGTTCCTATCAGACTGACAATACAAATGTTCACTTCGTTCTCCTCGGCATATCTCTTCTTCTGTTACTGCTTGCTTTCTTCACCTTCGCCTAAAATGTTAGATCTCTGCGCCTCTGAAGCTGGATTGCTAGATTGTCTTTCTCAACATCAAGTCTTCAGGCTGAACCTGTATGTTATGGTTGAGGCCATAACAAATCTTATGAATCAGTCAACAGTTTTCAAAACAGTGTTAACAGAGTCAGTAAAACTTCATGAGTGTACTATTTTATTGCTTCCTACTGTGAACGTCTCGTCTTCTGTAGAGTATTGTGTTTTATTTATTGAGAAATGTCTCACTAATTATGCGGGGGCGTAATTAATGTAGACCTAAGTTTGGTTATTTTGGGGCTAAATAAAGTCTACTTGAGCGTAACTCAGGTAAAGGGTGAGCGTTCGCAATAACGAGAGGGACGTTCAACGAGAGTTAAGTGGAATATAAAGCTAAAATAACGTTTCCTTTCGGGATGGTTTAAGTTCTAATTTTAGGAACAAAAAGGTTACAAGATTTTACATTTCCCTTAAAAAGGCGCAGATTCTCAACACGAAGACTAATTAACATTAGGTTACGGCACACACAGCAGAAAATGAATTCAATTCTAGAATAATTAACAGAGCACATGCACCGTTCAGGCAATGAAACTATTTAAGCGCTACTATTCAAAATCCATGAAACATACCTCAGAAAATGAAGTTGGAAAATGTGTTCTCCTAATGTCATCTCAAAACTGTATGGAAAAAGACTGCTTCTTTTGGAAGAAAATATAACGATATAGGACTTCCTTCTATAGACTTCTTTGCTGTAGTTGTTGTGGCTTCCGAGAGAACAAGAGAGGTAGAGAGAGCCATCGGGGCCCTTTTCATACGATTTTTGAGATGATGAAATGATTGAGGTTATGGTAGTTCATTGCTCCTGTTTGTGCTTATTGGTGTTTGCACGTGATTATCGGATGATTTCCTGAAGGTTCCAAAGATGGCCGCTTAAAGGAAAGTAGAACGATGCAGCTACGTCACAAATTACATGAGTGTGTGTGTGTTTTGCATATACTCAATGCTAAAAGAGATCGCGTTGAAAATCTCTGCCCGCCATCTTTATTATTTCTTAGAATTTACAACAAAATTAAATATATATTAAAAATGAGAGTTAATTAGATAAATTTGATTGCAATAATCAATAAAATAAAAAATAATACAAATTTAACAAGAAATTACAATGAGAGTCGATCACATTTGCCTCTCTTTAAAAAATAAATTTTAATTGGATACCCTAGTGGTATCGATAAAATTTATGTAAAAAAAATGTGTCTCAACATTTTGAGAGCACCCTGTATAACATTTTGATAGTTAAACAAGACATACAAAAAGAAGTGAGTACAATCAAAACTGCTACTAGTAAATTGAAATTATATATATATATGAAATATATTTAAAATTGATTTTTTTTGTAAAATTGTAAGTTTATTTAAGTATACAAAATTATATATCGTACATAGAGGGAAAGAAACATAGATATATATACATAGAATAGTTGAACAATTAAATATTTCATGGTCTTGCCATTGTTGTATTTTATTCATCGGTATTAAAACCAACTGATTAAAAGTGTCTTTAGAGTCACTCAGTTGCGTTCAAATGTTGATGTGTTACAGTCCGTGATGCTTGGAAAGCAAACACTGAAGGTTAGAAAATCTGCAAACGTTAACAAGAAATGAAGGTTATGTGGTCTTATCAGTGGTCACAAAACACACGTGTGAACACTGGCGTGAGAACGAATGCAGTCGATATACGGCACTGAGACAGTTTGTACTCGTTAAACTCACGGAAGAGAAGTTTGTGCGTCGTTTATTAATATGTGAAACGGTGATAATATTTATAAAGTGAAGAAAAGTGTTCAAATCTATTATCAAAGTGTCGTGCTTTTTTTTCTTTCTTCTGCTTCCGTGGTGAATTGTTTAGAATGACAATACAACGTGTGAAACGTTTGTGGAGGATTCGGTAATTTGATGGTAAAACGTTTTTAGTTATAATTATATTTTAGCATAAATAACAATGTTCATAGAATTCTTGGTATCGAGAATCAATACAATAGTCACAATGTTCGAATATTAGTAATGATTCACACACGTAAGTCAATACAAATTGTTTCACTGGGTCACTGTATTGTGGTCTATATATAGCTTGGAAAATGTCACTTAGTATTTTAACTATACAATATGTCCAAAATGTCGATGTCACGAAAAGTACACAAAATATTAATCGTTCAATATATGTTTATTGTTCAAACACTTCCGGCAAAAGTTCAAAAGAACACTGGTGTAATCGTAAACACTTGAAATAGTACAGTTTCCACATAAAGTTTTCAGTACACTAACTGAGTTTAATGTTGTTATAGAAATATTTGTTTTCACTGTATCGGGAAGAGTGGGGATAAAACCTTGATCACTGAGAAATTTTCAACTGGGAGGTAAACTGGGGTTAATTTTAACTGGTATTCACATTGATTATTGAGCACTGAAGATCTATCAATTGTCGTGGGGTAATTAAAGGGTTTGTAAATTGATGGGATTGTTCCAAATTAGGGTTTCTGCTGCCTGGGATTGTCCTGGGCATCCAATACCTGAGATGTATTGATAAGTTCCGTTCTAGAAGTTCCAATAAATGGGTGAAAGGTAAAAATAATGCTTGTGAAGTACTGGAGTGGGGTTGTCGGTGCAACGAACTTGTAGATTGGATCTAGTTTTCAAAATGAAGTTCATTGAAATATCCAAACTAGAATGGGCTGGATTTTCTTTAGTTTCTGCTACATAGCTGTGAAACTTCAGTTAAAGATGTTGAATGTTATTAATTCAGTCTTTCTGCAGCACAATTAACTTGTTCAGATCTAGTTCCAATGGTTTCCAAAAAATATAATTTCCTCTATAAATTAAAGTTAAATTAAAAATGAAATAAACAAAGTATAGAATTAAAGAAAAAGGCATAGTTTCTTGGATTACAATAAATGCTTAAATAAATTTGCACTGAATCATAAATGCTCTGAATATAACTATACATATATCATAAAGAATAACCTATCTTACAAATTAATATTAAGGGAAAATGCATCTTTTTAAATGAAATGTATTCCGTGTCAGTAAAACGGGTTGGTAGGTTGATGGCGTGTTTGTCGGTTTGACAACGGTTACTATAAAGATTTTTTTCTTGTAACGAATATAAAATAAATTCGGTTATATTATCTATTTTACGGTTACATGAATTAAAAGAAAGCAATGGAAAACACTAATATGTACATCCTGAAAAAATGCAATGTAAAAGATCAATATGTTCACCTTGTAAAAATGCAATGGGGAACATCAATATGTTCATGTTGTAAAACTGCAATGGGGAACATCAATATGTTCACCTGGCAATTAAAAATACTAAAGTATGGATAAACATTGAATACATAAAAAGTATAATACATATTTGCAAAACTGGAATGCGATGGTAGGGTCATGGCGTTATGCATAGGTACTATTCGGGTATTCCGGTCGTGAACTCAATGTTCGTTCATGGTATAAAATGTTTGTTGTTATAAAAGTAGAATTTTCTTATCAGTATGTGGTCGGAAAACAGGGCGGTACATAATTACTGTATGTCCGTCTATCTTTCGCATATCGTTTATATTTGTAAAGATGTTGAATAGAGATCGATTGAATGGGAGGTTCGGATGTTAATGAAACTGATTAATATTCCTATTGAGGTAATAATAATCTTAGATAAAACATTGATCGGCTCGTAAACGTGTTGTAAAAATGGCGTCGGTGTTTTGACGCAAAGGGAGTTCAAATACAAGGAACTTGGTTGGAAATAATATTTAATTTTTAGGTTTAATGAATAATTATGCAAAATTCATTCTTGGAATGAAAATTAGTGAAAATATGGCGTTTGCCTGTCAGTATTTCTCTGAAACATGGGAACCCTGGGCTACAGCCCATTTAACCCACCCGTTAATCCGGCTCTGTACAGAACTAGTAAAAGTTTATATAAACAAATATGTTTTAAGACTTCATTTCAGATATATACTTACATAAAGATTTTGCAACGGTGACAAGTAATATCGGTATCTGAAACACTAGAATTAGAGAAAATCACAGCGAAAGCGAAAGAACATGTTACAGGACACTGTAGGTCACCGCCGGTATGCACAAGTGTCAGAGCAGGTGCTCGAAAATTTCTCCATTTTCCTCCATACACTCCCGGGTCCTCACTAGCAATGATTGGGTACATTGGTGAAGTTCTTCCCTGTTGAGACGAAGTTCGTGTGCTGCAGCCGTTATGTGAACCCGAAGGTCTTGTGGTGTGTTCACTGTACGAATGTACGTTCGTACACCATCCCTTTTAGCCATCCTCTTGTCTTCGGTGTGTCATTAGTCTGTCGTTGTCGTATGATACACCAGCATTTGGTACCGTACCCGTGGTTCGAAGGCACTGGCACACCCGAGCAAACACACGACTATCCAGTATTTTACTGTGTGGATACTGTCGATTGTATTTGCGGTACCATTTCTATCACAGGTCCCATACACGAAAATAATATCCGCATATTCCTCTTGCGTAAAAACTTGTGACATTTTACTGCCCTGGTGTAACAGCAAAAATAACAACAGTTCCGGTCACTTTCACATGACTCAGCACATGCTACTCGGGCAAATCCTTATCTTGAGTCCAGCGTTGCCACCCAAATAAGTTGAAATAGTGCTGCTCGTAGATCAACATTATGCCATTTACCAGAAAATGGTGCTAGGACAAATATATATATATATATATATATATATATATATATATATATGTATGTATATATGTATATGTGTGTGTGTGTGTGTGTGTGTGTGTGTGTGTGCGCGCGCGCGCGCAAAAATCAGATCAAATAACATGCATCAAAAATCGTACTTGAAATAATACAAGTGGAAGCGAAAGTATTAAAGTAAACAGCTGCTTGACTTATTAATTACGTTGGGTCATGACATCGTTGGTAGTTCAACAGAAGGGGGCACTAATTTCTTACAAAGGTGAAAACAAACTTATATATAGATATTTACAACAAAGTACTGAGGACAAGCATGAAGAGTTTTACTATGAGACTTTCTTCCAACGTCTGTTTTAATTTTTAAGCGTTACTTCAAAACAACGGGATGAGCAAGTCTTGTAGGGTCACGGCATAAAGGCGGAGGACAAATTTTTAAAAGAAGCGGCCGCTCCCTTGGGAACCATGGCTGAATTTGAAGAGGGATGGAAAGAGAATTTAATTTCTTTATTGCCTTTCCAGCTTCGCTTTGTCTCTCTGCATTCTGCTACAGAGAGCGATTGAGAGGAAATTACAAAGAACAGTTAAACAAGAAGGGAACCAAGAATGGTGCAGATGTACCAAACGTAAGGTGCTAGGTGCTAACAGGAAGGAAAAAGTGCTAGGCTTAGCACTATAGTGCTAGGGTTGGCATCGCAATAAATCTTCCCTCCCGGCAAGACCATCGGCAGTCAGGGCACAAGCATCTGCCGACAGCATTTGAGGAACAGCCGAATGCGCCCGAGAGATCGCGAATGGCTACTACTTTCCGGTTGTTAGCTTGTAGCAAGTGCATGCACTGTTTGGGGGACAGCTCTATTAAGATGCATTTTGCACTTTGCAGTGAATAGTGTACATTCGTGTGTGTGTGTGTGTTAGTGTTTTTTAAAAAACAAACGGAAACATTGAACGCCGGAAAAAAGAAGCAGGAGAAAACGTTTGCCCCCAATTTTTCGTGCTAGTTTGAATTTTTTTTTTTTTCTATTTCGGAGCAGCTAACATTATTTGAATGTTATTAAATAGTTAAAATTTTAGTTTTTAATTACTTTTCTTAAACAATTCGTTCTAAAAAGTAAAAGATAATTTTGTTTATGCATGTCTAAAAGAAAAGCATCGGGTGCTCTTTATCGTAAAGTCACTTTATAAATTCTTGAATTTTGCGCCCCAAGCTTTTCATTTTATTTATGCATAAACAAAACTATTTTTTACGTTTACGTAGGAATTGCTTAAGAAAAGTATGTCTTTAAAATGTGTGTTTTTTTCTGTTATTTCGGTGTTCGGATATATTTCCTGAAGCTTATGCTTTGTGACCCGAATCCTAAAGTGTTCTGCAACCAGTCAAACTCCACATCTTTGCAGACTAGTATTTATTTTAGGATAAAGAAGTCCATATTTTAAAAACATATATCGAAATATATCAATATATAGAAAGATATTAAAGTAGCAATGGAATATTGTATTGCCACCCGACTTACGTCGCAGTTCAAAATTTCATTATTGTATGACGTCAGGAAATTAGTTAAATTAAGGTTGCAAGATTTGAGGACAGCACGAACCATTCTGAACACTAAAGAAATGTCTGTAAAAAGATTTTTGAAGACATATTTTCTTAAACAATTCGTAGGGGAAAGTGCCCTATTATCGGGTACCTTTCATAAATCTGAAATTGTGACCAAAAAGATGGACTAAAATTGTTAAATTTTATAACGTGTATTCCACATTTCATCAACTATTAATACCTAAGTCTACGTAGCAATAAATTATCGCTGGAAAAAGATACAAATTAAATCCTCGAACTGTTCAATTTTTACCCAGCAGAAAATAGGTTCCTAATTTCGGGTGTAGAAGGATGCTAAATTCGGGTTGGAAATAAGTATGGCAATTAAAGAAAATAAAGCCAGAACTTTGTGTCTAGTTTCTTTACCCATATACAAAAATAAGAATTAACAGAGAAGTGTGCTGAATGCTATCATTGTAGAGTTGTACAAGCTTTTGTTCACTCAGGTGATTTAGCTTTTACGGATGCAAAGATCGCACTTGTGATCGCTTTTACGCCACATATGCTTCTCAATACCAGCACAAAGTTACTGCGCACAACGTAAACATTTAGTACATTTAATCCACGTGTCGGTGGACCTGTCTATTGACCATAGCTTCCTGGAAAATATGCATTCTTCATCCTCATCATATTCCAATGAAGACTCCTACAACAAAAGTTCATCATAGATTGAGTCCGACTCCTCGTCCAAAAGGGCATCTTCCTCTTTTTCTTCTTTCCCTGTTGGATTTTCTTCGTAGAAATTTTCGTATGATCGAATAACTTCCTCTTGGTAGGTTTCATACCGTATTCACTTTGTTTACACTTATGTTTGTTTCCCTACATTTCTTGACACAATCCTCCAAGGTCGTTTGTGGCACGTTGAAAGTTTCTAAATATCCCATAACTTTTTCAAGTCAGCATCAACGGCTTTTTTAATTGGTTCCTGATCCCAAACACGTACCTGAAATTTGGACTTACCACCCGAAATTAAGACCCACCACTTCTTTTTTTCTTAAAGCATGCTGCATTCAACTGGCCTCTTTGTTCCGTCCAAAACACTTACTCATATAAAAGCATACCCCAAACTAATGTATTAACTTTCGACTTTTCACTTACCTTTTATCTTTACTGAGAAAATACCCTCAACATTGGTGTATTCAAAAAATGTTTTTCCAGCGAATATCGCACTCATTTAACTGACGCATCACTCCTGCACACAAATGACACCAAACTCACAATGGTGACTGGACGCCTTCTTTTCCGCACATTAGCAGTAACCCATGTAGATGGCATCAGAATCCAACTGACATAACTGACTACCCGAAATTAGGGCTCCTCACCCTACTAAAAACTAAAGAATAATTTTGTTTATGCATGACTAAAAACGTGAGGCGCGCCAATTAAAGAATGAATAAAGTAGCTATATATAAGAGCGCGGCCCATGCTTTTCTTTTCAGTCATGCATAAACAAAATTATTCTTTACTTTTTAATACGAATTGTTTAAGAAAAGTATGTCTATAAAAAGCTTTATTATTATTTTATTTTTATTATTATTCCCGTTCACATTTCGACCTCACTTCCACATTTCGATACCTTCCAATTTCCTTTATTCCTCCTCTTGCAGAGTTTCAGCTGTATAAAACGAAAATCTCAATACAAAATAATTAATATATTAAAGAAAGAATTACAGAATCAATTAAAATAGCATTTATAAAAGAAGTAATTAAGAAATCTATAAGTATAAAGAAAACCTATATTTCTCTGTCTCTGATAATTATTCTTAAACATCAGTATAAGTTCATTATTTACTTTGCTTCAAACATTGATTTTAATAAGTATTCAAATGTTGAACTGGCACACACAAAGAATATTAGAATTCTTTTAAGATCAGGTGCATCCGGTACACAAATATACCTAAGCCAAAGATGCCTAAAAATAAAATTCAAGTTCAAACAGTTAGAACATGTAGTTTTATAAACATTGTATACTAATTTGATGATTTCCGCACACAACTTAAGAAAACTGCCACAAACATCTATGGCTCAATCGAGATTCGAAACGTGAACCTCGGGAACGCTGGTCTAACGCTCGCCTATCGCACCTGGCAAGAAATCTGGGAATTAACAAGTCCTGGGAAAGGATCGCAATAATGATTTTATAAGGAGGCTTAATAAAGAATAATACCACCCCATTTTCAACTAACTTCTGGTGGACAACCACAAAACTTGTCACTAAAACTACATAATTGAAAAATAAATGTAAATTATAATGAGAAATTTCCAACACACAGCTAAAATTTTAAGAAAATTATCATACAAATGTGTTTAACTTCGAAATACTGTCGATATGAAAATGTTATGTACACTCTTGTCTAAAGTATACTTCTCTCAGCCCCTGCTAGTTTCCTCCTTTGCTAGAAGTGGCGTGAATTCTCGACCCCAAGCATCCGTGATCTCTCGGGTGCATTCAGCGCCGGGGGCGCTGGTGCATTCGGCTGTTCCTCAAATGCTGTCGGCAGATGCTTGTAGTCAGGGCAAGCATAGGAGTCATGCTCAGGACGTAGGATCTAGGATTTTCCAAGTATATTTCTGAAATGAAGTCTTAAAACATATATGTTTATATGAACTTTTTTGCTGTACTAGTCCTGTACAATCACCTTCTATAATATTTACCTTTCCTCCGTTTTGAATTATTCTTATATGAGATAGATACATATATATATATTATGTAGCCTATCTCTCTTATATAAGAATAATTCAAAACGAGTACAGTATTATTTTATTTTTATACCAACCTACTAATTAACCAACCTACTGGCAGCCATTTTAGTATTGCGGGGCATGCAAAATTTTGTGTAAGTAGACGTTTACGGAAAATATAGTACCAAAGGACATTCAAAGTGTCATAGAACAAATTACAATATATCATAGAACATTCAAACAAAACCCATTCTTTCATTTAAAATCCACTTGATAATTTTAGTCCTCTGCATAAAAAACCTAAAACGTAATCGAACTGGTCAAAATGGTATCCAATTGTGATTGTTGAAATAGAAACAATTCCGGTTTTCAGGGTGCTTTCTCGCTCGGAAGGGAAAGGGATTGAATATCAAAGTTCATTTTTTATGCACCTATCAAACACTATCAAAATATGTTGGAAGTTGATATATGCTTCCTTATTTATTAATTTTGAAAATCCAAAAATTCGTCTTTTATACATATTGCAGGCCTAATATCACTGGTGGAACAAAATATAATTATCTAGTGTTTTCACACTTATACATTTATCTCAGGAGAAACTACGATAAAAATCTGAACTTTAATATTTGAATTTGAAGGAAGCTACAAATTTGGTGCAAATTGGAGATGAATAATGCTCGTACGCGTTATGGTCTAAATATTGCATACCATTTATATCTAGTGGGAAATCAGATAAAAGAATTATTTTTTATACGTTAGGGACTTATATCAGGAGAAACTAGGGTAGAAATTTCAAGTTTCGTTTGAGTTTGACGGGAGTTACGAATTTGGTGCGAATTGCGGAGTGAATAATGCTCACGCGTGCTTGTTAAATGTTATATTACCACCAGAGAGCCAAAGAAAGATGTGAATTCGTAAAGTAGATTCTGAAATATCCTTGTAAGAAGGTTTATTTTATAGACCAGTATATCCAGTGTTCAGTTGACAACACGACTGCTCCGCATTTCCACTCTGTCTCTTTCTCTCCATTATGCAACCAAGCCTTTTGCAAAACGTTGCCAGCTTTCTATATGTGTGTAAAGCTGTCTGCATCTGTTATTTCTTATACACATCAATTATCATTATAGTAGTAAAATCCTTCTTCATAATTCTGATAGTAGTTTTAACAACCATTCCTTATACGAGTTATCAAAGTACGCAAGATCATTATTCATCTCCAATTTGTTACTCCTTTCAAACTCAAATATCAAAGCTGAAATTTCTCCTGTTGGTGCTCCTGACACAAGTGTATAAATTGTGGAGAAACTAGGTTTTTATATTTTGTCTCATCAGAGATATTGGGTTACCAATATGCATAAAATACTAATTTTTGGATTTTCAAAAATTCAGTAAATATTAAGGAAGCATATATGAGCTTCATATTCTGTATATCTTCAATATACTTTCATATGTAATAGTGTACAAGAAATCAACTTTAATATTGCCCTGAAAACCGAAATTGTTTCTACTTCGACCATCATATTTGGATACGATTTTCACCAGTTCGATTACGTTTTTGGTTTTCCGTGAAGAGGAGCAAAATTATTAAGCAGATGTTACTGGAAAGAATGGTTTGTGTTTGAATATCCTATGATAAACCAGTTCGCAGATATTATATTACCGTAAACATCTGTTAACACAAATTTTGGTATGTGCCGCAACCATTAATTAATAGGTTGGTATAAAAATAAGAGAATACTCGTTTTCAACTATTTTTAAATAAGGGGTAGCCTTACATTTTTTGAAAGCGGTCCAGCAGCCAAGCTGGATTATTTCAGATGTACTATGCACTAAACCTAGGTTGAATAAACGTTAAACTATTTTGGATAAACACGAAATATGTGATATTCTTTGATATTTGTAGAGGTGCTCCTCTAAGTAATAATGAGATCCCAATGCGACAATTTGTGTGGCTACACCGCTGGTTAGAGTTGAATCATATATCACTACCTCATACTTCCAATATTTATTTTTCTTACGCTTTGACGCTTAACCCTCTTTTTGCGAAGTGATGTGCAAACTCATCCCAGTGCTATTCATTTCGTTGTAACGTTATTAAAAATGTTTATTCAAGAATGATACTCATTGACTTTTATTGCTTATTTCCATTTAGGATATTAACAAGGTAAGTAAGTAACTGTACTCAACAATATTTCTTGCAGTAATTTGAATTTAATTCTAGTGGGGTGTGTATACACCCTACTTGGTAAATAACGTTACAATAAAAAATATAGTTTCCCACAATCGCCAGTAGATGGAGCTAAATGTTAAATTTTGATTTAAAGTGTACTTGGTCTTTTCACTCTTTTCATCTAAATTCTTAACTTACCGGTATCAAGACAGTGCTGCCGTTCACCACCGTCTTATATTTTATTTTATCTTGTTCCCAAGAGTGCATTATTTTCTACGCATTTTCGGAACGTCGTCGTACGTATTGCTTAGACGGAGAGAGAGTTTCACTTCTTTATTTGCATGCTAATTCATCCTAGTTCTTGGTTAATATTAATATGATGATGCATTAATATATATTATGCATGTAATTTATGTTTAACGCCAATAAAATATAACATATGAGACCACCAGTGATTACAAATAGCTATCACAAAATTCTTCAGATAGCCTCATTGGCCACCAAATTTTAGAGAACTTTTTAAACACTGAATAGGATTCGAACCCACAAGAAATATTTTAAGAATGGCATAATCAAAGTTTTCAAGCATTTGATGAAGAAGTTGAAACTATTGATAACTATCTGAAGAGATATAACATTTATTGCCAGGCACACGATGTTGCAAGGGAAAAGAAAGTACTAATGTTACTAGCATCTGTGCCTCCACAAATGTTCTCGAAATTAAAAGATCAGACCAAAAGACATAACACAATTACAATATAAAGAGATGGAGCAAATACTTACAGCACTATATTCCAAGAGATCAACTGTCTCAACAGAACGTTACATCTTATGTACCAAGCTTTAAGGCAAAATGTGTCAAAATCGGTAAGCTGGTTAGAAAATGCAGATTTGGAAGTTTCGAAAAGGAAGCCTGTAAGGAGCACTTGATACTTAGAGCAAGGAATACTTGATTCTCTAAAGAAACGTTTATTACAGGATGATGAGTTAACTCTTGAGAAAGCTACATCGTTAGCTCACCAGTTTGAATCAATTGAGAAAAGTAGTAGAATATTAATATCAGGCAACAGAGAGCCTAGATTTCAAACATTAGAAGTCCATGAAACCCAGAAGTAGACTGTAAATTCTGTGGATTTTGTTCAGCAGATGGAAAGCAATGTGTATTTTGTAAAAAGGAATTAACCATTATAAATCACAATGTTATAGTCTAAGAAGGAAACAAGAACAGGCTAAGATGTATGAAGTGGAAGCTAAATCAAATCCATCGGATTACGAAAAAGACTCACAGCAAATAAAAACAGGAACCAAAATTCCAAAGTGCATCTGCCATGTGTAATGATTTTCCTCTATTACGTTTAACAATATGCAACCGAATCAATGCAGCTCTGACAGATAGCGGTGCAAAACTCAGTCTTATGAAAGAGCTAAAACTTTAGAGATTATTGTCATCATACAAATCAAATCTACAAATAGAAACTGGAAATAAATTAGAAATAATAGGAAACTTTACACTGCTTTGCACATGCGAGAATCATAATTTACAATTCCAGTTACAGATTCTTGTCACACAGAAATCTTTGCCTTACGTTGTCATATGTTGCATTGAATTATATGTTTCCTAGATAGCAACAAATATTATTCAAGGCATCAATCGAAACGAACAAATAATCTGTAGCAGTTAAAGAATAAACGTTATATGAAGTAGAAATTGTTAATCTCTCCAGTAAAACATTAGTAAACTCCACTCAAAATAATCATTAGATTATGCAATTAAACTTCCAAAATTACATTGAGACAGTAAAACAACAGATCAATTAGTTAGATAGATAAAATGAATTTATGGGCGGTAACATCACTATGGAGATTAATTAGTTAATTCAGATGTTCAGAACATTAAAAGATAACAAGAACAATGAGTGAAAATGTAAACTTGGCAATCAGGAAATAGGAACAATTACAGATTGAGTCTGACATGGAAATAAAATAACTTAGTTATTGAAGAACAAACAATGTACAATAGGAAAGAAGGAAACGATAGGAAGATTGTTGGTGGTAAACATTAAGGAAAGAGAAGTCACAGTAGAAGAGATAAGATAAGGAGGAGCCTAGATTAGGTGAAGAAGAAGCAATTTTTTTCATCAGGATTTGGTTCCATAGAGGAAGATAGAGTGAGAAAGAGGAAGTTGAAGAGGAAACAGAAGAAGTTTTTGGATAGATGTGTACTGTATAAGGACTGTTTCTCTAAAATAAAAAAACGGTCATTGTTGGATCAATCAACCATGCAGACCCTGTGGAGAAAGTATTTGCATTCTCTTAAGAAGTAACAATAACAAAAGTAGGATTTAGAATACAAGAACCTATCTCAATGAGGTCCAAATGGGATACGGAAGTCTGATTATGAAGATAATTGAGAACGCATATTCAGAGCCTGCTATATTTGTGACAATAGCTGATACTCTGGTGGTTATTGACAAGTAGTAATAGTGATTCGGTCTGAATGAAGTTCGCATCTTCAATTGGGAATAGGATGAGTTTTATTTATTATGGCTTTCAATTAGTAAGCAAATATAATTAGCAAACTCGATCACTTAAATGAATGGAAAACAAAATTGAACAAGAGCAATCTATAGCATAGCTTTTTCCTAATCTATAGCATAGCTTTTTCCTTAAAGTTATAGCTTTCCAAGTATATTAAGGCCATTAGGCAACTTTGGCTCATGCCGGATGGATGATAATGTTTGATTTGGTGGAATGAAGAAAGTTGGAGCCATTACTACTATGTGAAAATTGGTGATCATCGTTCCGGAAACTTCGGTGGAGTCATATTTCAAAAACACAGTGAATCTATTAGTGAAGGAGGAATTATTATTGTATTATTCCGAAACCTTAATTCTGAAAATAATGTTAATAAATATACAAATTAGTATTTTTATAAATATACAAATTTATCTATTTAAGTTAAACACAGAAGGAAATAATTTTCGGGAATCAAAAATTGTAAGAGAACTAACAATATGTATTTCTTAATTGGCCAATAACAGATCTTCTATGTTGTAATCCAGTCACATAGAATGTACTTGGACAAACAGCCTACTTCAAACCACCAGTTTTTAAGATGCGAGTAGTTAAATAGTAGTTTTATCAAATTAAACTTCTGTACTTTATTGTCTTTATTAATCCGTGACATACATTGATGGCTTCTGAAATTCCATATAAATACGAACCGTTTGCTTTATTAATAATCAGAAACTATAACGCACTGTGTAGCCTATTACGAAAGAAACATTCGTCCATTCTCATTGTCCGACTATTTATACCCGTAACATTGCACATCCGTTCTCATAAAACCAAACGACCTTATTATGTTCTTTCCACCAGCATTTGTTCATTTCTATTTCCGATTCACTTAACGCTTCGAAAACTAAATATTTAGACGTCGAACACAGATGGTGAGACCCGTTAAGACATGTTTGCATTAAGCATTTCCAACTCCTATTTGGTGTCTTATCCTTTTCCCTCTTCTCTTCTTTTCTCTTCCATTTCTTTTCACGTTCAAGATCCATTGAGAAGCGTATATGTTGAGAATAATCTTTTGAAAACAAACAAAACTTCATATTTGACACAAGGTTTAATTTAAGGCTTAATTTAAATACAGATGTGTTAAAATTAGACTCAACACTCATTTTCTTTACTTTTCATTCCCCGTTCAATATTAGATCGGAAACACATTTGTACCTAACCCTAGTTACAATTATTTAATTTATCATTCATTTTTAATGCGTGTCAGTTAAACTTTTTTTAAATCAATAATCAATTTATGCATGATACACACATACAATTGCTACATATTGTTTAGTTCTACATAACAAACATTAAAGGAGATAACAAATCGGAAAATATTAGTCTGACAAATATTATTACTTCTCATGTAACCCTTTATTCTTTATCTTGTGGAATACTACGTACAATGTTAGTACACTTTTGCTACAAGTCTCCACTTTTAACTCATAAATTATTTATTTCCTCGAATTTAATATGACGCTCCAGTGATTTTCAGCGGGGTTCATGCTCGGTTACGAAAGTACACTTAAATCCTTGTCCTTAAATATTTTTTTGACATTATTGAACTTGTGTCGTCGGTCTCCATTATACATAAAGATGAAAAATCGTCACCAAACCAGGTGGCATTATCATTCTTGAAGAGTTTTTCGCTGTACTATTTCCTCTATTGTATGAAGCCTTCCAGGTCCTAAGACCGACGTTACACCTCAAAACCATACAAGAGTTGGATTCTTTAAAGTTTATTTTACACATTCCAATTGAAGATCTGAATTGAAAAACATCCCAAGTCCACTTTTTTTCGTATTTTCATTATTTCTGTTCGTCGGTATCTATGTTGCAAGGGCACTTGCATAAATATTACATTCTAATCCCACCACAGAAACCCTTTCAATACAAAATAATTTCCGATGAATAGGATAGCATAAGAAGACCTTGGACTGTTTCTCGTTCCTCCTTAAAAATATACTCCGGTGAACTTGGGAGGTGTTCAGTTGGAACGTCTTAGTTTGACGTCGCAAATATCATAAACATTTATTAAACACAGTGAAATATGACTCACAACTGAAACATACTTCCCCGTCAGTCATCAGAAGTTCATTTTTTCAGTCGTTGTGCCCATTCGAGGTGCATCTTTGCCATTCGTAGATACGAACACGTAACTTTGGAACTTTCGAAAGTCAGTCTAATAATTTGAACACGTCTGTAGTTAGTTCGAACTGTAGCCCGTTAGGTGCCTCAGTTCTGAATTTTTGATACATTGATTCAATAAACAAAGACGTTTGCACCTGAAAATTTAGAGAATATTTTTCCTCTTTTAAATATCCTTGGCAGAGGAGATTATTTTTAATTTTATTAAATTCTTGTGAATGTTACAAATATGGTCATGTAATTATGGTCAAATTATCTCTTATTATATTCAAAATTTTTAATGACTATATTTGAGGAGCTTATTTTCAAAACGACACACGTTCAGTGGAGCAAGCGTTTCAGTAGTACTTGTAACTAGAAGCACTGTCTAGTTACAACATTAGATCATTTGCACCGTTATAGTGCTTTCCCTCCCAGAAAAATGCATTGTTTATCCCCACTGAAAAAATACCCCACTAGAAATGTACCGCTTGGAAAATAAGCTCCTCAATTGAAGAAGGCTGAAAATTTTAAAAACTAATTTTTTTTGAACTAAGAAACGTTTCACAATTAATCTTTTAACTTTTTAGAAATCGTAAATATTATTTTGTTCGCGTCCTTACAGAATTAAATGCAAAATACTGTCATATCACGTCTCTAGAGCACACTTTTCACGTGTAATTTTAAGTTTTACAGGAGAGCAGATTAAAGGTTAAAACTTCCAATTAAAGTAAGGGAATTATCTTAAATAATTGAAACTGTTCGATTATATGGGGTTGTTCCTTGGCTTCTTCACAAACGTTAGAAGAAAGATATGGTTCTGAACAACCATTTGCTGGATAACTTATTTTCTATTTTTAAAAAATAGTCACGTGACAGAACGCGACATTTGAAACTATCTTATGTCACTGGGGATGGTACTAAAACGGTTTCTGTTTTTAAGAAACCAGATATATTTTCTGTTCTGGCGTTTGCAGTCTTTCCATTTACTGTCACCCATTGTACAACTAACTGTTCTTTTCTACGTGTTACTAGTATGAATAATAGCAGGAATCGTATGAAGAAACTGGACATGAAAACACAATTAGTGAACTCAATAAGAATTTTAGTAAAGACACAATTGCAACCATATTTTGTATTGTTTAATATACTAGTTTTAACCCTGTCACCGCTGGGCATTCATAGCTCTCATTTTCGGATGGATATTGTTGTCACAATTCCAAAATACACTTCCCAACGTACCGTCTATTGCTTCATTTAAGATTTTCGGAAGGTTCGTGGGTTGTTATTAAGTGAGGAAGAGACGATTGTGAATTATTGGTTTCTGTTCTTAAGCATTTCTAACCTACTGGGGATTATTCTTGCCGAATTTCAGCTTTCTACCCTAACGGGACATTTTTATACCTTATGTATTGGGCTGTGGGCTGTTATTGGAGTACTTATGGATATAATTGCAGGGTTTTCATTTTTACCAAACTTCCAACACACTCACGAATCTATAAGTTGAATTTCAACTTCCTAAGCAAACGGGAAGAGCATTGAAAACTGATGGAAGAACAGAAAGCCAGAAACGTCAAGGGTTTTATGCACTGTATTTAAATGTATATTTTGCTTTACTCCTCTCTATTCCGGAAATTGACAAGTTGGAAATTATTGCACAAACTGAAGATCTCTTTATTTTTAACTGGCACTACTAATACTGTGCGAGCTGTTGTCTGCTATTCTCACAACTTATTAAGATTAACTGCGGAAGCAACAGGTTTCGGACCCGGCTACTGACTACCTTCACTGAGGTTTACTAACATTTTCCTTAGTTTCACTAACTGAATACCGGAATGATATTTCAAAAAAATCCTTGGGTGTTATCTTCCCCATACACCCCCCTGCAGAGTAATCGCCGAGGGATGTCATTTCTCAGACACGTGAAGCAATTAGACCATGGGGCGCCTCCTCAAACCAGAACTGAAAATAAATAGCACCACGTACCATACACACATAAATTGATGGATCCGCCACTGGCTGGATAGAATTTAGGCATACTTTTCTATTTATCATTAAAAGACGGGAAACTCACAAGAAATTGAAAAGGTTAAAACTCCCTCGGACGCACTTGTCTGTGAAACATTAAGGACGATGATAATAATTAAGAAGCCTTATCACTGCGTGTCTTACATGTCATTATCTTTGAACTAAGCACTGTTGGTTTTACTTCTCTCTGATATTCGTCTTGGCCTTGCTAAGCGCTGCACCTAACAATGGAACTGTAATTATCGGTTGCTTAGCAACCAAATTTCCATTAGTTCCAGAAATAAAAACAAATATTTATAGACGAAAGAAGAAGAAGAAAGAACCATAAAGAAAATAATAGTCTGCAAAGATAAATTGAGAGAAACCACAAATATGTAATTAAGTTTTCACTCACCGGATAACAAAAAACTTAATGGAAGAAGAAAAGAACGTTTTCACCATGGCGGATAGAAAAGTTGCATTTCGCTACTGCGCTGCCTGACAGCATTATTCTAAAAGCAAGATTTATATCCTTCTCTGTAAAATACTTGCAAAAGCTCTATCCGTTTTTGGTGTGCTTATAGAAGTGCGAACAAGACAAAATCGAACTCATATACGAATGTGCATAATCGTAATCGATTATCTTTTGTCATCTTCCTGATAGGAGATGAATCTATGTTGATAAACGTTCTGAGGCGAACGTCGATAAACGTTGAAGAACTGTGTACAGCAGTTTTCACAAACCTCCACATTATCCAACATTTTCCGAGGGAAGTTCTACAAAATACGAGGTGGTAGTCTGTAAGGGCCAAGTCAGAAGAATAGGGCGGGTGGGGTAATACCTCCCAACCAAAATCCATTCATTTTCGACGGGTGATGACAACAGCATTTGGCCTACTGCTATCATGGTGAATGATGGCTCCTCGGCGATTGACGAGACCTGACCGCTTCGATCGTAATGCTGCACGCAGTCTGTGTAACTAACTGTTGAAGGTAGAAGTTATCGCCAGGTTTGAAGGTTGAAGGTAGAATATTCATGCATTGGTTAGGTTTGCAGGACCTCCCAGCGATTATGCCTTTGGCATTTCACCACATACTTAACAACACTATCTTAGGGTGAAGTTCTGGTTTCGACGTCAATGTAGACTATTTAGAAATACAATCCTTGGATGCTTTACGTTACGGTACAGAACCCATGACAATACGAGTATAAATCAGTCATTTTGTACCAGGAAAGCAAACAAAAAAGGGGTCGAGATTCGTCCCTCCCGATGAGTTGCACCCAGCTGTTGTGGAACCCAACGTTCGAAGTTTGTGATGAAACCTAGCGAACCATCTTTGAGCTGTTGTCTTGTGTATCTGGAAGGTTTTCTCTATTTTTGCTATGGTTCAATTCGGGCTGTTTCATTAACTTGGTCGAGATTCTGAACTGAAAACTATGATTGACGTCCAGATCGAGGTTGAACTTGATAGGTTCTTTCTCCGTCTCTGAATTTTCGAAAGCACGTACGACATGTATTATTCTCAGCTGCATTTTCCTCATATACTTGCCGAATGTTGCGGCAGCCTGAGCCTTTATCGAACTCAAAAACTAAACAGTGTATGATGTGCTTCTCATAGCTCTCCCATTCACTGACACGGTACACTATCCTTGTCTGCTTGTCCACACTCACTGCCTGTGCCTGCTCTAATGTTTCCGCAATTACGTGGCTACCTATTCACGCACATGACAGCGCCATCTGCGCGGTCAGCACTCTGCTGACATTTGGCATGTAAAAACGGATAGAAGGTTTACACTCGCAAAATATAATTATTATGGGATGCTACTCTGACTATATCTTCAGGGAAATTTCACACAGAGATATGACGTACGTGCAACCACCAAAGTGGACTAGACACAACCACGCCTAACTTGAGGGTAAGAGGAGTGAGCTGTGTCAGTTCCACTTTTGTAGTTGCTGTGTTGCCAAATAATACGCACGCACGTAATTTCTTTCTCTAATCTCTCTCTTTCTTTTTCTCTCTGTCTGTCCGTCTCTCTCTCTCTCTCTCTCTTTAACTCTCTGCATCTAGAATTACTTACACTCTCGCTACACATGAGGTGCAAACGCTAGACACGGCGCTCCTCATGTGCACTACCGTTATATGCTTTAATCACACATCAAATTCCCTGAAACGTAGTTAGACTAACCTTCAAAATGTCAGAAACACTCATCTCGTCACTATAGTTGCTAAAGTAAATAAATATGTCCCAGCAATCCAGGCGACGTCGGCTCAATGGATGCTTTGGTCGGCGAAAGTTGTACCGATGGGTAGGAAAACGTCGGATTTTGAAAAATCCCGACATGGAATTGGCGTCGGCGGGAGGGTTTACGCCCCTATTACGGCAAGTAGAGGGGCGATGGTGATCCGGAAAATGGCCCGACGACGAAACGCCACTTACGGGTTGGTATCGATCTTCACCCACCTATTTCACGACTACTAGTCGGAGCTCCGACGGCGGCCCGACGAAAATCTCCGTCTTGGTCTTTCTTCGTTAATGCTTTAAATAGATAATTTCTAGTAGGGTAAGCTTGAATTCCTGTATCTATCAGGTGTAAAATTTACCAAGAATGAATATGCCATACATGAGGCCACTGATAGCACTATTCCCTCTTACATAACCCATTCCATCTGATGTATTCTAAAAGATATAAACTGCTGACAGAAAATACGACTTCCTCATTTCTTAGTTTATGCTTCATATCACAAGTACTTTGGTGTACAGAGGCTTAAACCATTCCTTAAAATTAATTATGTCTGATCCTGTCACTTCCTTCACCAAAACATTTTCAGATGTAGCACTTTTAATAATATGATTTCGTGAATACTGAAATATTGGTCATGTCTTCGTAAGCATCGCTTTATAACTTTAAAGGTCTGTCTGTCCCTTACCAACAAGCTGTGACCTCCGATGGAAAAACATTGTGTAGTTTTGCTGAATCTTTCCACAATAATAATACCAAAATGCAAGAACAAGGGCAATACAATTAACAAATTTCAAGTAAAAACAAGAATACTATTATACACTATTGTCCTATTGTCGGCCATATTTGCCTAAATGTAAAAAAAAAATCCATTCAGTGGTCCTGCTACTGGCGTCATTACGACCCTGTGATGCAGTTCTGTTTACTGTACACCCAAAACTATGTATGTACACTGCACTGCATTAAAGTACAATAATTTATAGATAAAAACGACTGTACAATGTACATTAATAATTTTTTACATAATTATCGTATTTCAACTTTTTATGGCCGTTTAAGGGAAAGTTCAATGTTTCTAAATAGCGAACAGTTTTTTATGTCACAACAGTGTCCGGAACCTTCACTGTATTTAATTTGCCAAACGGGTGTACATTAGCGTTGTTAAAACTTAACCATGGCTTCAACCGGTGACTCCGCCACATCCCCCCTGTGGGGGTGTCCCCCAACTTTAACATGTTTGCGATAAAAAATCAATAGAAACAGTGCAAAACTCCACTTACACCCCCCCCCCTCAAACTGAAAATCCCTGGCTTCTACTCTTCAACAAATGTACTGTCGGCGGTGGACACGGATGTACAAGTCCGTGGACACGTCTAACATCTACCGGAATCGATACACGGTGCCTCCACCACGTCGGGCAGGAGAATAGGACGGATACAGTACGCTAATAACATACATTAACCAAAGGCAAGGGGCATGAAAATAATAGCGGTTATAAAAGAGATGACGTTCCCCGAATAACATGTTTGGGCGTAGTTTGAGGTAAGAGATTTCTATGTCCTGCTAATCAAACACATCTTACCTTTTGGGACAAGTCCATGGGCACAATTAATATCTAGCATGCAGAGGACACAAATTCGGAATAACAAACAAATGAATTCATTTTAAGGGATACCAGGTTATACTACCGAAAACAAGAGCGCGCAATAATCATTAGCGCAATAATGACAGAAAGATAACCTACTCAGATATTTTGTCATTACTCCAATTGCCAATTTTGTTTTCGAAACGCAAAACTGAACCAGAACGAACGAAATTTTTTACAACTCACCTAATCAACTTGGAGGGTGAAGTTAATGTATTTTACTGAAGAACTGTTCATGAGACACTTAATGCGCTCTTCACTTTTAACAAACGTTCAAACACTTGAAGAAGTTTCTAATTTTGCCACTATAATAATTGACAATGATGTATCTGGTTTAGAGTTCATGGCTCGTATTAACAGTCACTCATAGAGCAAACAATTTTCGCTGGAAATTTGGTTAAGTTCAACTGTCCGAAACTATTTAAAGTTTACTTTGAAAAGTAGTCCGAAATAAACTAAATTCAAAAAGTCGTGAATTCAGAAAATTAACATTCTTTGTACAACGAAAAAGCTATAATAGTCAAAGTTAACAGATTGAACTATGAAGCAAGACTGACATCCCACGGAAGGGAATCGATAAGTTTTATAATAAAGGTAATTTGCTTGTTGGATCTTGCATCGGCGCAATTTTCAAGGGTTAGTGGCCTGGTTCTGGAAACGAGTTACTAGGAAGATTGTCAGGGTAAAGGATATGTATGCTGAAATACGCATTTAAAGTACATTCTATGAACATTGTTCGTGTTATTTTGAGGTTAACTAAGGAAGTACATGTTCTTAAGTAAGACCAGTGTTATTTTTAATTTTAGCACTTAGGATTCAATATGCATTATTTATAAATTTTTTTAGCCCCCCACGACTTGATTTTTCAGCCCCAAAAATTTCTGAAAACACTGTTTCTCGATATTCTGAATTTAAATATTTACACGACAGTACTGACATACTTGAGAAATTGTCTCGAAGATGATAATTTTCTTCAATGTTACAACTGAACAGAAACTAAAGTCCGGTACATTCTTACAATGTTATATATATTTCACGGATCAGAGAACTCGAGTGACACGGGTTATTTTATACTATGAAACAATATACAATCTTATAAATTTTCTACGTAAACGGGACGCTGAAAGTGTTCTCTTAACAAGTGTTGCAAATTCAGACCAATAAAATGCTAAAGTATGATGTTCTTCTTTCTAGGTAAGCTGAGACGAAGAATGGCCTACCTGATTGATTGTCCCAGAAAAGTACCAAGTGAGTCTAAATTAAGGTTTGCATAAAACTGTGTTAGGACACTTTCATACCTGTATTATGTAAACTATGATTTATTTTCGTTTAATCTTTGTATAAATATTTCGTCGATCCAAATTAATAACTAGAATTTTTTTAATTTCAAACGTAGGACTGTTTTCGAAGTAGTATTGTTATAGTATTGCGACAATGCACTTCATCAGGGTATAGAAGCAGACTATACAATATACTCGTAACTGCAGCCACTGTTGCAATAAAGCAAGATATGGCAAACTTAAAGCACAGCAAATATCTTCAAATGTATGAATAATTAAGCAAACAATATAGGTACTCCAAAGGAATAAAGTAAAAGAACATTAAAATAATCTGTTATATTAACGATTATTTAATTGTATTATTTAAGGCCTATCTCTTGTTGTTATAAGGAATTAACACTTACGCCTAGTTGAATTTATTTGAAGATATTGAAATGAAAATAGAATTCAAAGTCATTATTAAACATTTGATTACACAAAAATATTTGGCCAAGAATTAAAATGAAATAAATAACAATGTAAAGACCCTTGCAGCTGTTAATATCGATGCATAAGAGGTCCAATTTTTATGTCTTTTGGGCGTTCCTCGCGCTTTAGTTGAACAATTACTGGCTGCTGGTGTTGTCGAGAATTGGGATATTCCACTACATATAGAGATCTTTTTACTAAGGAATGAAAATCGCTCTCGCAAAAGTGATAATTTAATCTCTAGAACAGTGGACAGACAACTGGAAGATCTGACAAGGGAAGGGTCACTCATATCACCTCGAAACCCAACTACAAATTTCGTACACAAGCAGGGCAGCCACAAAGAGATTACCACACAAAAACTTAGTTGCCAGTTTGAAATGCAAAGCCTTTGAATAAGGGGTAAAATTTTGATGCGGTCTATCTTTACAGTGCTTGTTAAAAGCTCCGAAACGGCTAAATATCTCGGTTAGAATGCGTTTTTGTTTTAACTTTAAAGAGACAAAAGTTGCAGAAAATCAACAGAACTATCGGATGAGCTAGCCCATCAAAATGTGTGGCCCTGCGTGGGTCCCATGGGGTCCAACTTTGATTTTTTTAAATGGGAACTCCCACGTTTAATAGCAGATTCTGTATTTAGGAAAAACGTAGAACAGAATATGTCTTGTTAAAAATTGTTGGATGTGAATCCTGGGTCCTACAGGTTCTGAAACCAGATTAAGGGTGAGAAGTGTTCAAGCTCCAGAACGGCTAAATATCTCGGTTAGAATGTTTTTTTTATTATTATTATTATTTTATTGAGACGAAAGTTACAGAAAATTAACAGAGCTATCGGAGGGTCTGCCCACTCAAAATGTGAGGGGCCCCATGAAGCCTAACTTCGATTTTTTTTCATGGGAATCCCTACTTTTATTTCAGATTCGATCTACGGTACAAATAAATCTGAACATGCCTTCATTTTTGTGTGGTAATCTCTTTCTGAATGACCTACTACATGTGTACGAAATTTGAAGATGGGTTTCCACTTCTTTTCAGTGACCCGGCCGTTCGAGAGCTCTGTTGATTTTCTGCAACTTTTGTCTCTATCAGATTTTCAAAAAACACGTTCTAACCGAGATATTTAGCCGTTCCGGAACTTTCAACATTTCTCAACATTAATATGCTTTTCATCCCTGTAGGGCTCAGTACTCACACACTACAGGTTTCAGCAGGACATATTTCGATTTTTTAGATACAGAACCTTCAATAAACATGGACGTTCCTATTAAAAAATCAAAATTGAGCCGCATGGAGCCCAGACAGGGCCCCACCATTTGATTATCTAGCTCATCCAATAGGTCTTTTGATTTTCTGCAACTTTTGTCTCTTTCAAATAATGCTTGGTTGCGTACACAAAGATACAATGCCGGCGTGGCTTCAGCAAAACGAAATAAATTGTCAATTGTCCGGATGCATCACATTCCCTTTCGGATAGGAATTAAGAAATAAAAGTAGAGTTTTATACCTAACGTTCATAAAAGTTGCCGCACAAAATACCACGCAATAATTGGGAGAACGTAAAACGTTTTCCCGAACCTTTGGCAGACAGGATACAGCAGAAATCAGTCCAATAAATATATCTTGGACAATTCTGTTTTTATTGTAGTAGTAATTTTGAATCTAATGACTGTTTCCTCTAAATAGATATGTGATGTAATTTTCTCGCCCCCCCCCCTTTTTGCTTTAAGTTTCAAAGAAAGGATTCCTCTAATAATTTCAGGGAGTCACACTCAGACCATAAATCACGCATGGGGTAATAAAAATATGAATCAAGCCAATAGTGAAAGAGACGGAGCCACAGGACGCGTTCACAGACTTTGCCTGTATAAAATTAACGGCCTAATTTAAACCCTATCAAAAAGGCGGCTACACTACAAAGAAAACTCAGCCTCGAGCTCTCACGCTCTAGTCACTTCCATTCGACTCAATGAATCTATCCAATATTAATCAATGGGAGTTGGCTCTAACAATTATATATAAAACATCGCAAAACAAACAGCCGCTTTCCCGTGTAGAACAAGGAAAGTAATTTATCATAAAATGGGAAGTCGTCAAAGGATGTCCTCCTGCAATTCGTGACATCCGGAGAAAATAAGAAAAATATCATTTGTAAAATGTTGCATGGTGATGGTTAATTTAATAGGTATAGAAAGAGAGAATCGACGAATTCTCTGTCCTTCGAAATTGTGCTCTCTTAAATGAAAATATAAAAATAATAGCCCTTGGTAGCAACCATTCCCACATAGCAGAGTACATCCCTGGGACGTCCCATTTAGATCCCATTAACGTCAGATTTCTCAAACTCCCATAGCGATGTCCTGAGGACGTCCGTGGGATAACTCTGTGGGCAATACAAACGGTTCATCCCGTATGGAGGTTCCCTGGATGTCCCCCGGAAAGCCGTGCGGGATTACCTACCTGGAACTTCTATAAATTAAATCGACCTTACTATTGTTATTATTTAATTAATTATAACTATACGAAGGATATGCCTTCGTAGAGTTATACGAAGGATTAATGATAACTATACGTCCCATGGATGTAAAAGAGGACCTAAACAGGACATCCTACGGACGTCCCAATATCCTGCCAGGAGATCCGTCAGATATTCCTGGGACGACATTTTGCTATGTGGGTTGGTCTTATCCAGACGTCCATAGCTGCTGCTGATGTTCCTGAGAAAAGCGTAGTAGGTCTGGCGAGGTTAAACAGTGCTTGAGCGAGGCGCGCTGTGACTTATATAGGTGATGGCCACCCAAGCTGAAAACAATGACTGCTAACGCAAAAGGATCAGAGAATTTAAAAGTCGAGCCCTAATTGGAGGAAAACTCCCTTCTGCAGTCAGCTCTGTTTCCAGATACCTTAGTACATAGAATCGTCCAAGAATTTTCCCGCTTTTTGCTGCTAAACTAAAAAAGAAATCGCTCTATACGATTACATAGAAATATAACGAAAAAACGATTACATGAATAATACAGAATAAACATACATAAAATACACTGATACAGGGAATGCACACAATTATCTTACATTAAATATTTTGATCTGGCCAGATCTTACCTGTAGCATAGATAAAATGTACATACATATTTACATAATGCAACAATATAAAAATTTTAAAAAAATACATAGATATAGAAGCATACAAAGTAACAAGGCAGTGTAACTAGCCTGTTACACAAATTTTCAGAAAACACTTATTCTAACCGAGCTATTTAGCCGTTATGGAGCCTTAAATACTTCTTACCCTTATCTGTCTGCCGGACCTCTAGGGCCCAGGACTCATTCTAGTTTTGAGCAGGACATATTCCGAGCTATTTTTCCGTAGATACAGAATCTGAAATAAACCCATTTTAAAAGTTAAAGTTGGACCCCATGGTACCCACACATTTTGATTGACTAGCTCATCCAATAGGGGGCTCCACAGACTAGTGGTTAGAGCGTTGTACTCATGTCCGCGTGGTCCCGGGTTCAATTCCCGGTTGGAGTTCCACTTTTCGGCGTCCACCCAGCGTCGTGAGGTAAATTGGGGAGTCACTCAGTCTGGAAAGCTCCTGATAAGCTTGCTCGTGCTCAGGTGCGCGCAGTGCTGACCACACAGCCGTCACTCAGTGGGAACAGTTCCACTAACCGCGGACAGATGGCGTTGGGTCAGGCTCTCAACACCTATCGGTCTGTTACGTCCGTGATTATTTATTATATTATTATTATTATTTAGTATAGCTCATCCAATAGCTTTGTTGATTTTCTGCAATTTTTGTCACTTTCAAGTTTTCAAAAAACTCATTCTAACCGCGATATTTAGACGTTTCGGAACTTTGGACAAGCATTGTAAAGATAGACCGCGTCAAAATTTTACCCTTCTATTCAAAGGCCTTTCAGTTCAAACTGGCAGCTAAGTTTTTGTGTGGTAATCTCTTTGTGGCTTACCTACTTGTGTATGAAATTTTTAAGTTGGGTTTTGAGGTAATCTGAGCGACCCTTCCCTTGTAATTACCATCGGGGAATTCGCCTAGTAAAACACTAAATTATTAATTATAAGTGCTATGACAATATACCATTCGTTTGTCTCTATTTAGAAGTACAGAGCTTGCAGTTAAGATTTTAAAATGATAAAATTCATTATGTTTAAAAAATAATTGTAGATAATAGTAGACTCAAAGTCATGAAGTTCATCTGCTGTATTCGAATATCATCATCAGTGACATCTCGCACTAAAAGCATCAGTGACTTCCCTGCTTACCAATTTTCATCAGAGCTTTGAAGAACATTCTTACCTAATTTTCATTTTCTTTACCGTATCCGTACCTCCAGACAAAGAGATGCTGACAGTATTGACTGTTTGTGGAGAAGAGAATGAAATTTCGTTCTCTCACAAAGTCAGGGTAATGATCTGGAAAAAGACAGTCAGAGAGACAGAGAGGAGGAGAAGTGGAAGACAGAAGACTGTCAGAAGAACTCACACTGCTTTGCTGAAGAGAAACATTGGAGCCGGGAGCGCTGTTTAATTAAACTGAACAAGTTGTGTAGTTTCCACCTCCTTTACAAACACCATAGAAGTCACACTGTGCTTCTGCTATGATATAAAATAGTTCAGAATCATTCGCTAGATGGGTGTCAGATTCGTAATATAGTTCACCCCCTCTGTGTCCCTTAAGATTAATTAAAATCTTGCTTTATAGTAAGATTTACGTACTCAATGATTTTAATTTTCACTCCTTTCCAAAAATTTCATTTACCTGGATTCATCATTTTCATTACTAGTAACTGGTTTTGTTTTGGTCACCTTATTGTTTAATAAGAGATACACAACACAGGCCGAGGGTAGAAGTTACTAGAATGGCCCATACAAAATAAAGTTTAATGAACTACAACCTTGTATCGTCTGTTATCGACACAAGCTGTCTCACTGCTGTTCTCTAGTGTTTGTTTCCCGTACTTGAGTATGTTGTTTTATTCATGTTTAAGAGCTATTATTTTAGTATATTTAGTTCATTTATGGTTTAAATATGTTTCAAGGTAAATTATGTTTAATTAGATATGTTTTCCCTATTATTACCTATTTACAATCATTGCTTGAAGATACGATCATTCCGTTACGTAGCTTTTTCTGTCCCGGGAGTTTTCCGTTCCCGACTTGACCCTTTTCCGGTTTTGAACTTTCGAATAGATCGAAGGTCTCAATGACGTTGAAAGGTAGCTAGAAATGCAACTCCAAGAAAAATAGAATTTCATCTCCATAACATAGCAGCCAGACATAGTGGGATTGCTTTCAAAACACTTCAGAGCAGGTAAAACAAATCTTTTATAATAATTCCTGTTGAAATCGAGATGATGTTGCTGGGATAATTTAATTTTTCAACTTGGTCGGAGTGACACACGTGCGGATATAAACTGCCATTGCGGAAAACTTGAATTTCCTGAAGTTTAATGCTCCGTAAAAAGAAGTGGGGGCTTAAAAATGTTACTAAGTGGTGGAAGTGGTGGATATTAGCATAAATAAGCATAACTAAACTTTCCTCCACTTCCCAATTTTTTTCCAGTGTGTAGGTACTATCCTGTTTCGTGCCAGTCTTAGCATTTATCACATTTGTTGAATAGTCAAAATTCTTGTTATGGATATCATTTTTCCTTGAATAGAATTTACTGGAAACGTGTTTAATTAGTTGCTTGGTATTGGTCTTCCTTTGTCTAAATAGTCCCTTAAGAAGTTTACAACTCCTTATTATAATATGCAAAACATGCTCCAGCAATGTTATATTGAATATTAATATTGTTCGCAGCAGCAAATGCGAAGTAACTTTATTTTTGATGTCAGAAATTGTCGAGCAAGCTGTGTTTTCCTACGGGCCTAATCTTTACTTTAAGTCAGCCAGCAACGTTGTGCAAAGCCAGCCCTGTAACATCTGTTTAACTATACCTAGTATTTTTACGTTTATGTTAAAGGTTTTTGGCAGAATTATGGGCTTATTGTTAGATTATGCTTACTTGAGTCATATAATATGGCCTGGTATAAACAATATAAGTGTTTCACCTCTAAGCGTTAGTCTGCATCCACTGTATAATAAGCAAGTACCAAGTTACTTGTTAGTTGAAATTTGCTGGTAAATATAGCTTACATAATATTACGGCTGAGCCTACAGGTTTATACGTGCTTGGTTAGCTACGTAGGTTTGAGTCCAGTATGTCGCCTAAACACCTCATGTCACTGCATTGCTCTAGTCCATTTTGTCACTCTTGTCTCTTGTATATCGTTTTGAGAAATCTCTTGGTTTCTTTGCCACGTCATTTATGTGTTTTTATAACCCGAAACAGAAACTTTATTTGCGTGGTGAAGTTTCACCTTTTCATGCGACTTTAGCCTGTTGTGATGTTATGTTCTGGTATTCTCTGGTAGTTTTATCTCTAGTATTGTTTGGAACAGGACCAGACGTTGGAGACCTATGGATGTTAATTCATTATGTTGTCTCCATTACATACTCTCACACGCTCCATTCTTGGCAAATTCTCATAGTTTTGTCTCATGGCATGTCACTATTGATGGTCTTGGCCATACGGCTAAGCAAATACACTCCAGTGTCAAGTTGCTTGTTCACTCCACCACTTTTGCCTTGCTTGATCAACACCTTATGCATATTTGATATATTGTTTATACCTGTTGTCAAATGTGTATCAATGATCAGCTGCAGTCCAATCCTAGCTATTATATGTCCACCAAGGTCATGTTTCTTTCTTGAAATCGAAGTTAGTCATCCTTGTGTATCCTGTAACATTGCTAATATGTCACTTTTATCCATGGTTAGGATAATATTGTCATTTGTGATAACTATTAGTATATTATGTTTTCACTATGATACTAGATGTGCTCTACACTGTATTTCCTTAAGTGGGTTTACTAATGTTCTTATAATTATCACTGTTAGTGTTTTATTAGTATCTGATTTTACATACACCCCATGGTCTTAACTATTTTTAGAGTGCAAATTAATTGGCTAAATATCGTTTGTCTCTGATACGAGGAACTATAAAATGTTTTGGAAGCCCATTTAGCATTACTATCTTGTACTACCCATTGCTCCTTCTAAAATATTAATAATAATTTTATATTTCGGGTTAAATGATTTCTTGAATTTTGTGTGAATGTGAATTTTGGATTATCTTGTTTGAAATGAAACTCCCTGTAAAGCCCGACGCTAAGATCGTTAATTCTAACTTAATAAAAATTACAACTGTTTACCTGGAAGTTTGTGAACTGAAACTTTTAAATTTGCATTATATAAAGTCAGGCTAAATCAGAATATGAGAAACGTTTTGAAACCTTTTATTTTTATTTTATTTTTGTTCTGGGAATATGTAACCTTCATTTAATTTTGTTCTCTGTTTAAAGCATTCCAGAACCATTTTGTTTAATATCAACCATTGTGTGAAATAAGAGGTTTCCATTTATGTATATCCATGATATGGTATACTTTCAATTCATGTTTTGCTCAATGTATTGAATATTTGGAATATTTTAAGAATAAAATTATAGAACTTTAGAATAGTGTTTGTTTTCAAGACTATAAAATCATATCTAGTAGTTAGTCTGGGAATAACTTATAAAAACTTAACTGAAGTGTCTTTTGCTTCTAATATCAAGGTAATTTACTCTAACTCCAGAAACACCTCTTTGGCACTTTGTCTAGTGTTTTCGCTTGTGCTCTATGCTAGTTCGATTTAGGACAGGTAGTATGAGTTTTTGGTCCATTTTTGATGAAATAACCATACGTAAGTACTTTCCTTTCCGAGGTCTTCTTCATGCTGAGAAGGATTGCCTTTTGGGCATAGAAGGTTTTTTTTTCTTGCCTCAAAATTTCCTGTATCTCCTCCCGGTTAATGCTGATACACAAACGCTGTGTGCATCACACCTGAAATGATTGATATGATCTAGTAAAATCAGAGGACACTACTGAAATAGGCTTAGTATTATGTTGTGGGGTTACTAAGGTAAGATATGTGTATTATTTTCTACGTAGCCAAAGTGGCTTTTTACTTCGATGATGAAGTGTATTTTCTAATGATGATGCTTTGAAATAGGTGCTCCAAGTGGTGATAGATATTTGCGCTGATGCAAATACATTTTGAACTGAAAGTAGCCATGAGCTACCGTGTGATTTGAACCTGTGATACATACCTTGCTGAGTATGTACTATACTTCTTTTTTTATCTTTTGTGTCAATGTTCTGAGACGCAGTGTTTTTCAGGAAGTTTTGAGTCGTCTTGTTATCCCCTAAGTTGCTGTTGTGTTACACCTGAGTGCTTTTGGATCCTCTTGATTTTCTATGTCTACTCGTGAGTTCTTTGAGATTTTAGCAGACAGTTCTCAGCTTGGCTGAGTGGCGACCCAGGTGTACTGTCTTTCTTTTTTTTTTGTTGTTGTTGTTGTTTGTTTCTTTGTCGCCTGGTTATCGAACATAGAGTTCGCTATCTCTACAAAAAGCAGAAAAGCACTTGTGGTAACACATTATGTGTAAGTCTTATCTTCGTGAGACCTAGTTGATGATCCAACGGAGCTTCATAGGGAGAAGGCAGACGTTACAACCTTAAGTGACGGGGGGAGGAAAATTTCGGATGTAGTCGGGTTTTGTGGGAAGCAGCGTACGGTTCTATACAAGTATTATTTGGGTTTTGCAAGGTGCGGAGAATACAATTTGACCTTTTTTATCAAGAGGAAACAGCTCCCCGAATAATTATTTTGTCTTTAAATGTCAATTTACTATTTATACAAAATAAATGCAAATGTGCAAATGTTGCAGATTGTCAAAAAGATGAAAGCAAGATAGTTTCTTTGTCTGTATTTGATTAGCTTTCTCACAGATTTATAAAGGAAGAAAGTATTTATTATATTTTAAGCCCACATTTGTATTATTAATAAAACTAGGCGATGAGGACGAGATGAGAATAAAGGAAATGGAGCTTCTGTTGGTTTGTTTGCATATAATTTAAATACAAACCATGACGCAGAATTCAAAAATATGTACACACCTATTGTGTTGCTTGCAATTTTTGGAGTTAGCGTGATGGTTTCATATTTAATTTAAACTAGAAGGAAAGTAGCCACGAGACGTTATTTTTTCTGGACTATGAATTGATGTTAGTGAAAGAAATTCAAGAACATATTTTAAAAAATGAAAATAGTATCATTCTGGTATTAGTATTTGCTGTTCTGAATCATCTTCACTAATGATGAATCGGCTTCCCTGAACGATTTAACATCATGACAAATATACGTTAAAATGTGCCGGTTTATTTGCACAATCAGATAACATTGACATGTTAGTACTGTTGGTATACCGATATATCAAATGTCGTTAACGAAATTTCGATATGCATAGATCTAGAAATATTACTTTGTAGTACAGTAATAAAGAGAAAATTGAAGAAGGGGTATTGACTTGGATCAAGACTTTAAGAGAGTGTCTGAAGAAAAGGGAAAGATATTTCATTACATTGCCTCCGTGAAACTACACATCCTGTTTCGCTAAAATTGAAATTTATTGCTTTTGGTAACTTCTAGAATGTCGTAAACAACAACAACAAAAAATACAATATAAGGGAAAATCTTTCCTACTACATCGTTCTTTTTAGTGTTTCTCAAATCCTCTATCACTCTTCACCTTAAGAAAACTCACAATCTAAAGTTCACTTTACTCAGAGTTTCATTCTATAGTTTTCTTTCAATCCCTTCCTTGTGCCTCTTAAATAGCAAGATATTTACGCTCATGCTCAAAAGGCAGTAAAGGATACAGTATAATTGTTTACAAACATACATGAAATTTATAAAATAATTCTTTATATCGTACTAAAAGGACCAATCTTCTATATTTGTAATCTGCCAAACGGAGAAGACCTAATCTATCTGAATCTAAAATAGCGCAGTAAACCCAGGAGAGTACCCTTTGGTATACCTGTACTAACTTATGCCACGGATAAGGTCTCGGGATGAACCGTAAACGCAATGCTGAAAAGGAAATATTAAATTAATACAAGAAGAATTTGTAAACAAAGGTAACAGCGGTAATGAGGACCCCTTCCTGCCTTATTGCTTAGACTAGTTGAAGTCGAAGAATAGGTGGAATGCTTAAGTAAATTCTTCCTGCCTTATTACTTTGACTAGTTGGAGCCAGGAATAGTACTGCCTGCCTTATCGCTTGGACTAGCAAACACTAGGAACAGAGTGTTATTTGCAGGGTGAAGGGTGGGAAATTCCCTGGCACCTCGTGTGGCTTCACTGGTATCTCACTTATATTTTATCTTATAGGAGGGGAAATATTTTTGAAATGTATTTGCTAATGAATTCCTTTGCAAATAAAGTGTCTGTCGTTAATCTTTTATTTGTCCGTTCCAGTACTTCTTGGGAATCTTAAGGCTGCAAAGAGAATTTTTTATCACTGAAGTGGGGATTGCTGAAAACCTGACAACACTATGTCACATTGTGAGTTGAGTTGATGTTTGTGTTAAGGTGTGTAAAGAACATCGTCATGGAAGGATATTCGTAGCAACTTCAAAAATAGATGCACAGGGTCTGCTGAATTGTCTTCTGTTACTCCACAATCAGATAATCAAGGTGATAAAGAACCAGACAGACATTCAAAAAGTGAAGATGAAAGCAATGCTGCCGGGGACGGCACTTTAACTAGAACTGTACATTCGCTTTCAGACAACGATTTACAGGAACAGGAAGTAACGATTTTTCTTCTCTTGAAGAATCTTCTGTGAAACGACCAAGACTGTTGTTCCTCACGGTGTGTAGTGAATCGCAGTTTGCAAAGTGGAAAGAGAAAAGACAATGGTTAGGTGTTAAAGCCCACAATACAGGTGATGTTAGGGTAGTCTGTCTGATTTGTAGTGATCACATTTATCCAAAACTGATCAGTCAACTGGTGTCCGCGCTGTGCAACAAGAGTGAGTGGATGGTGTTGCAGCAAAAAGTTCAAAGAAACTATTGGATAAAATTTACGAACATGAATCATCAAAAGGTCATAAGATACGTACCGACATACTGAAAAAGAAATCAGAGGAACAGGTTGTAAGTGCCTTTAAGACAGCTCATAATCGATGGCTTGAAGTGAATAAGGAAAAAGTAGAAGTAACATGTAGAATGTTCCGTAGTGCCTACGTCGTCGCAAAGAATAACTTGTCATTTAGAACATTTCCCGACATTATTACACTTCATGAACTGAACGGAATTGCTATGGGTAACGTGTCATCCAATGTATCCTGTAGCAACATAGTGATCTTCATCGGTGACTGCATGAGAGAGGAACTTATATCGTACATAAATGAATCTAACACACAGTTCTCTCTCATGATGGAAGAATCCACAAATGTATCAAACAAAGTATGTTTGATCATTTACTTTCGAATATTGTATGAAGAAAATCCATTCAATGTGTTTGTAGATTTACTTGAACTAGCGAATAGATCCGGGGAATGTATTGCAAACAGCGTACTGGACAGACTGACTACACTAGGCATTAGTTCAAATACGTTGAAATCTAAACTGGTGGTAATTTGTACTGACGGTGCAAGTACTTTTCAAGGTCAATACCGAAGCGCTGTGAAGCGACTGAAAGATGCAGTAGGTAATGAAAAAAAACAAAAATATTCCACTGCATGAATCATAAACTTGAATTAGCAATTCAAGACGCAGTAAATGTGGTCACAGAAGTATCACATTTACAAATTTTCAATGATACATTATACGCCCTTTATTCTATGTCAGCCAAAAATACGCAAGAACTGCACAAGGCCTGTGAAGACCTTTCGTTTGAAATGACTAAAATAGGTAAGATATTCGATATTAGGTGGATTACTTCAACTCATCGTTCTGTGCATGCCTTGTGGAACTGTTACGCAGGTCTCTGTGCTCACATGAAGAAAAAAACGGAAAAGGCGAAGTGCAAAGGAATGCTATCAACATTAAAGAAATATGAATTAGTAATGGAATCAGCAATTGTAACAGATGCAGTAGATATAATCCATGAACTTTACCTGTTCCTACAGTCTCGAGACGCAAGTGTGTTAGCAGCAAGATCCAAAATTGAAAGTACTTTGAACACTCTTCTAGCTTTGAAGGATCATGATGGTTTGGACATACGTGCCACTACAAAGGAACTTGAGGGTGGTTCGTTTCGTGGTGAAAGTATTGCGCATCCTTCTGAGCATACTGTGAAGAAGTGTGATGGTACAAGGAAGAAATTTTATCAGGCTTTATACGATAATATGACAGCTCGATTTCCTGTTGGAAAATCAGGGATACTATCTGATGTATCTGTGCTTCATGAATCTTCTTGGCCTGATGATCCCTTGTAAAGATGTTTTACGGCGATGAGGATGTACTTATTTCAGCACAGTACTTCCAAACAAACCCTGATTCAACCCTTGCTGTGTTCAGGGAGTACAAGGGCAACACGAAGATCATAGAACCAGAGCTCAAAAAGTTGCTGAAAGAGTGGAACTTCTTCCTGTATCCTCGGCTGAATGAGAATGCGGGTTTTCCGTCATGAATCTCGCCGCAACTGAAATAAGAAATGAGTGTGTCAACCCTCTCTTAATTAATATAAATGGGCCACATTTTGAACATTTTTGTCCAGAAAAGTATGTGGTAAAATGGTTTAAAAGTGGGCGTCATTCAGCAATTGATGCTCCAACGGGAAAGAAACCAAAAGATAATATTGTTAATCCCGTTTGCAAATTGTTCGCCGGTAATTATAGGTGAATTGCATAAAAGTTAAATTAGACAGCATACCGTCTGTATTTCTGTAATTACCGTAAGTTTTGTTATTAAATATTTTGTCTTTCAAATATAACATACAAGTTGTTAATAAAGCAATTTCCTATACTACTACTCACAAGTGAAATGCACAGTAAACGGGAAAAGTCTTACCCATGACTGACTCTAGAACAGATGGGGAAAATCATTTAAATAGCGTCTTCTTTTGTACAAGAGACATTCAATGGAGTGCATCAATATGGTACTGTTTGGAAGTTCTTGTGTCTATCCGTTTTTTTTTTATATATATAAATAACTTTGCGGTTTCCATACAAGTAACTTGACGTTGCCTGTGTCGCGTTTGGGGCCTCGTATATCATGTTCAAGGTGTACTTTAGTACATCTAGACCAAAATGAAGAAAACTGCCTTTTATACCGCAGAAATGTATATACATCACTTACAACACGATACTTGTGCCCAGCATTGAATGACCCTTGTACAACTTACATGTGATTTCTCAATTATATTCTTTTTTGTTCGCTCTCTCAACGTAAATCAACACACATAAAGAATAACACTTTTCCGGCCATATTCCACTGCACCATGTAGCAGCATCTCAAGCTTTGTGTATAATATTGTTCGGCTCTATATGCGCCTTTATTCCCCCCCCCCTACCTCTTTCGGCGACAAATAACGCACTGACTAGGAAGGTAATTAGATAGAATTAAGTTCAAAGAGCACTCATGATAAAGCAGTACAAAATGTAGAAACCAATAAAAGAACAGAGAATTAATGATAATGACAATAGGTATAATGGCGGACTAGGCTGTGCAAAGAAGGAAACACACCAAGCGAGAGAGCTTGTGACTTGGCGCGTAGGCCAAGGACAAGTTTAGTGGGTAAGAGGAGAAAGGTAAGTCCAGTTCACTGCTTTGCTGGAATTGGTTGAGAGCGCGTGACGTCATCTGACTAACAAGGAGAGGAAGACAGGCTACAACTAGCACAGCATTGAATGTATTGCTCTCGCAATAATTTAACGTAAATGCTTCAATACAATAATTAAACGAATACACTCCAAGCTTTAAAACTTCGACCAGAAATAACATTTTAAAGCTTTTCTGCTCTTATATTGAGCTCTTAGTGATTTTATATACGTCATTATTCAGATTTAAAATTCTGCAATTATGAAGTTTCTGGTAACTTCTCAAAAGCTCGTTGCAATAGAAGTACATTGAAAACATCTCAAATTCAAATATTCTAGTTTTTCTTCTGTTAGAGTTTCAGTTAAACTTATTTTTACATTCTTTTCTTTAGTTCGCAATAGTTCGTGGTGTCATCAAATCTTGGAATATTAATTGAACTCATTTCCCGAAGTCATAGAATGATGAAATTTCTCAGAGCAACGTAACTCCGGTGACAATATAATATTCCATTGTTACTTTCATATATTTCTATATTTTAATAATTAATATAAATTTATTTCGTTTCTTTATAACAATATAAATTTTAAAAAAATGAAATTTTAAAATCTAAACATTTCAAATTTGGTTTTACAACAATCCACACTTACATTTAAATCTTTAAAAAAATATTAGAATACATAAAATGTATATTACGACCATCCAATTTAAGCAAAATTTGAATAAAATCTAAAAACAAAATATCTTAAAACGGAGGAAAATCTCATCTAATGCCTTCCCAGGAGGCAACGTACCAAGAATAGAAGATACATTCCCTCGATGAATTGCAATACTGAGGCGCTGGATTAGGAAGATTGTACCGCGAGCATAATCCGAAACGATCCGTATTCGCCAACCAACCTCTTTAATAAAATTAAGGCCTGCCGTGCCCCAAGTACCACTTGATTCAATTGCGATCGCAACAAAAATAAACTTAGCAAGTAGATTACACTGTAAAAATTGGAGACACAACGTTCATCCAAAAAATGGAGGCAGCTGAGCTCTAAGTTTAAACTACATTCAGCCAGTTTTCGGTTGAACGTTTTACTCTCTGCAAAATTTCAAAATGCGCATATATGTCTTTTCCAACGTATTTCATTGAAGCACAACAGTTTTTGAAAGGAGAAAAGAAGAAAATGTACTGTTCCTTTAAAATCTAAAATTAAAAAAAGAGAAAAAAGTTCAGGTGGTCGGCTTTCGATCCAGGTTCCACTAGCACATTGATCAGATGCTCTCGCCACTTAGCTACAAAGGCAGTTGGTGTTTTTGGCTTTCCGAGTGATATTCATAGCTAGAACTTTACTGCGCAGCAGGTTAACGATCAACATGTAGATTTTACTACGAGGAATGTCGGGAGAAGAAAAGGAGAGATACGTTTGCTACTGTGTAAAGATTTATACCCAACTTAATTCCTATTTCCGCCAATGCAATAATGTCGTTCTCGATACACCAGTCAGCTGTTTACTGTTCTCAGTGTAAAAGCAACATAAACACTCAAAATGGTGGGGAATTCAGTTACAAGCAAGTACGGTAACTTTACTCCTGTTATTGGATTATAAAATATCCAACCAAGGCTTAAACTTCATCCACAAAAGTACGTAACCTCAAAACGGCCAGTTTAGTTTACACTTCGATCAGAAAATCACTGGATTTTAAGCGTAAAATAAGCTGAACGTTCACCGACGAAACACTTTGGCCAGTTTCAGCCAATTTTCAGTTAACGTTAAGCCATTACAAAGAATTTGTTAAACTTTAAAATTGAGTTAAGGTTACCAGTCTGTCCACTAAAGGGCTTACACTATATCCACATTTAAGAGCAAATACAACAAAACGTTCATTCTCGACTTTTGTTTCTCCATAAAGTGGAGTAACTTTCATCCATTTCGTGTTTCCACATTTTACAGTGTAGAGTATTTCCGTTTTGTCGGCCTCTCTACGAGTAGCTGCACCACCCGCTTTCAAAGAAGAATGAGTAACATTTGAAATGACGAAAGTATCGGCGTAGGTGAAATCCCATAATGGTCTTCCTCTTTTCCATGGAACTAGTGTCATTCCATCAGGTCTCTTACCGTCGGAGCGGCTACAGGCAGATGGTTCTCGTATCAATGGTATATTAGCAGAAACTAAAGCTCTGACGATGACATCATTGACACTAGAATGACGCATGTGTCTACCAGCACTTCTGACACAGGAGAGACCGTGAAGGCCTCGTTGATTCGCGAATGCTCCACAGGCTGGACAACGGTGAGGTGCACAAACGTCTGCTCCTAAACGTAAGGCAATAGCAACACGGAAGCTTTCGTTCGAAAGATGTAGACCAAGAGGAGTAGAAGGCACAGCTTGGAGCCGAGCACCGGTCTCAGGTGAATACGCTGCTAGTAGCCTGGCTTTATCTTCAAGACAAGTAGCGGATTGTAGTAACTGCGATTGTGTATGTTTGATGATAGGATCGTTCCAAGAAGAGTGAGAGCTATTGACATCCAAAAGAGGGGAATTTAAACCACTTAACGTAAACCATTTTGCTGAACAATCTTGAATAGAGGCGTCCGGGTTGAGGCAAAGGAACAGTAGAAGGATAGCCTCAACGGGACGACGAGAGTCAGGGAAATACACTAAAAAGGACGGAATTGTCAAATCCATGGCCCGACGAATGCCAAGTCCACCTGACCGAACGGGCAGAGTAGCCTGTAACCAAGTCTTGCCACTCAAAGAACAATTAAGGATCGATTCAAGGCCTGCCTATAAAACACAATCGTTAATCTGTAACAATGACTCCTCCCGCCCAGAAGGAGAGCAACGCAAAAAGTACATTAATCGGGGGATGGAAAAAGATGCACGAAGTAGATAGAATGCTGAATGTGATGAAATCAAAGATAAGCGGGAAAAGAAACATTTAAGTTTAGATATCTTCTCAATCAGTAGACTGCGAAGAGCCTCGGTAGAAATTGCGGAGCCAAGTAGATATGCTGAAGCAGAAGTCATAGATTGTATTCCAGGAGACACGTCCTTGAATCTTGAATAAAGAGCATCGTTCTGGTCTTGCTGAACATTTAGAAAACTAACTTCGTGCTTTGAAAAATTCAGATGTAAGCCTATTTCTGAAGATGCATCCCGAATGTTAAGTATGGTAGAAAGAACTAGGTCTGGATCGTCCGCGATAGTGCCATCATCTAAATACCATAAGTTCAATTCGGTAGCTAGTGAATTGACGATAGATTGAAGTGTAATTGCAAAAAGAGCAGGACCGAGGGGATCACCCTGTTGGACTCCACGATGTCAACTATTGAGATATAAGGGTGTATTAAGTGTAACAATTATTTACTTCGGTTTTACAAAGGCGTTTGATTATGTAAACCATTCTATTCTGCTTAATAAGTTAAGAAGTATGTGGTTATTCCCTTTATATACACTGTATAAGATGGTTTCAATCTAATCTGAAAGACAGAACTTTTCGGATTAAAATCAATGAAAACCTGTCAGCCTCTGCCAAAATAGGAAACGGGATTCTGCAAGAATCCCCCCTTGGCCCAATCTTATTTAAATATTTGTTAATGACTTATATACAAGGGTAAATTATCTTACACCTTTACCCTGACGATTTAAAACTACTTGGTTATATTAAGAGTCATTCTGACACTGTTAGAACACAAGAAGACATTAACAAGGTTGCAATATGGTGCGATAAGAACAAAATGAAAGTCAACTTGAATAAAACAAAGGTTATAAGCAATACTCAAAAAGGAATTATCTCTCAAGTACCTATAAAATAATGGATAATGCAATATGCAAAGTTCATTCAATCAAAGACCTAGCTATATATTTTGATGCCAATGGTAAATTTAAGTGCCATATCGTCACATTAACTCAAGAATCAACAAAAAGAATAGGGTACGTATTTAATCAATGAGGAGAGTTAACTGCAATGCAAACCTACTTAATAAAGTTTTAGTGAGAGCTAAATTAGAATATTGGATCATAGTTTGGTACCAAGGAACATTAATCAGTTGTTTAAATGTAGAAGCCATTCAAAAGTTATTTTTATTAGAGTTTTATGCCTGAAATTTGGTCTATCCTACTACAAACTTAGTTACAAATACTGGTGCATTTTTTCAGACTTGAACCCTTGTACATACGAAGGAGAAAATTTGGCAAACAATTTATTGATGCTATTTTATCATATAAAATACATAGCAAATTTTTATTGAAAAAATAAACAGCATTTCAAGTACCTACTCATAATCTTAGAAAACTTGTATTCTTGGTTAACAGAAATAAAAATAAAACTATTTTAACCAGAATGATTCATACTTATAAGTTATAACCAAGATATCAATTAATAACAAAAAAGATGTAGCCGCATGATATGCTTTGATATCTTTTATACATTTTAGTTATGTGACCTATATTTTCTTCTTAAATGACTACTGTATTTGTTATACAGTTTACATTTATTCTAAACTTTTAGGTATAACCAGTTTTTTAGTTTTAACGATACATTTTTATGAATTTAGCATTCAATATTTAACCATTGAAAATTGTTTTAATGAAAATATTTTTGGAATTTATGAAAAATTAACGTGAAATATGATAATTAAGCACATTATGTAATTCGCATGCTACTTTCAAACAATGGCTGATATAACTTGTATGACCGTTTATCTCTTTCATGCTTTTTCATTACTTGAAGTAACGATTTTATACTGATTTTACTAAGAAAAGATTTTATAAATTTATTGTAAGTAATGTTTACATATTTCTACCTTTTATGACTTTGTACGCAATAAATTTTAATGTAACACCATTATTAATGTTAATGAAGACAGTTATGTAATATTTTTACACTGTTGTATTGGCCTACATGGTGTTCATAACACGAAACAAAAAAGATTCATTCATTTATTATTACTATTATTGACTATTAATTGTGAGTTGAATAACACATAGATATAATGTTGTAACTATAATCTCCATCATAAAACTAAAGATTCTTAAAATTTAATAATAGTATTTTTATCTTCAGATCTGGAAGCTTCCAGTTCTTCGTTAGGAACCTCCCTTTCCTTTGTTCTTTTTCACAAAGAAATACACCTTTTAGCACAGGGCAGCACGGAAATTTACATTTAAAATTTCAAAGGGATGCCATTTTGAAAGTTTTAGTTCAATCATGCTGATTTTCACAGACAGCTAAATTATAGTAAATACCCATTTTTGTACCAAGTTTGGTTCCCATCGGTTCATAATTGAGAAATTTTTAAAAGTTCAAACGACCACCATTTTGAAACTTTTCATTCGATCATGAACCTATTCAAGATATTTAGACAACCAGTTTTTGTGTCAAGTTTGGTTTCAATCCGTTAAAAATTACGACAGTTCTCTCTATCTGTCTATCTATCTATCTATCTCTCTCTCTCTCTCTCTCTATATATATATATACACTATATATATATATATATATATATATATATATATATATATAAAAAGATGATCTAATAGCGTCAATCTTCCATGTATTTATCTAGCTATTGATTCGCGGACAAACAAAGGTAGAGGATGTAAACAAGACTGCAAAGAAGATGAAGTAGAGATGGGCCCCGATCACAGAGCTAGACGAACAGATGGAAGATTGACGACAAATGTACTACACCGAGACGACGTCCAAATGCAAGATGGATAGATGAAATCAAGCGTTTTTTCAGGAGCTACATGGATGAAGATAGCAACAGCCCGAGATATGTGGACAGAAAAGGGGAGGCCTTCATCCAGCAGTGGATAGAAAACGGCTGAATATGATTATATATATATATATATTTGAACTGAGAATAGTTTTCGTGTCAAGGGGATGACGATCGGACAAATTATATAGAAACTGAAACACGAGATTGCTACACTTATAAATACTCTTACTTAAATTGAAAAAGATAAATTGAAATTCAATAAATACAAGAATGAACTACATTTCTTTACGATTTATATTCTCACCATTGTGAAGTACAGTTTTGCTTAACGTAACATTTGCTGAAAAGGTAATTACAAATATCAAAGTTACTACTATTTCGAATTAGTTGTTTCCAAGAATGTAATACACAAAAAACTAAAGTGATAAAACTGACGTTTTTCACGACTATCGTTACATATTTTATCGCAACAAAACGATTGGATAATTTCTATCGTTAAGATATTCTGACCTCTTTAAAGTAATTAAAACCATCAAAGTGTTCCAAATTTGTAATAATTTTGAGAAGCCAGTTAACATATCCTCTTTATTAAAAGCATACGATTTCACAATTAAAGAACAAACAATTACGAACAATTTTAGATAAACGAACATTCATATAAATGGTCCCTCGTTATGATAGTGAGGTGGCAACGCTTGACGCGAACGTAGTTAGCCGCAGTTAACAAGTGCAGAGTATAAAATCGTTCAATTGTAGAGAAAAATCGTTTATATCTACCGGTAATTGCTCATCATAATCTTTAACTGAACTTAATAAAACATATTGCTCAGTCAGTCAGAGTAAATGTCGGGGTGGGCTGTGAAGTTTCGAGCATTATTTGCTCATGCCTTCCAATTGATATGTAGTTGACGGGATGAATGTTAATGTCGGTATTGATTAGAGAGCAACTGTCGCTTCTCTAAGGCAATGAATGTGAAAAGTGAGGAGTTGGTCATGATTTGCTAAATATTATTTACAATAATGTTTATTTAGGTTGTTGACGAGGTTAGAGGAGGAGGGGAGTTTACAGCGAGGTTAAGATGTTTAAGATTGTCAGTGAGGCTAGATGTTTAAAAGTCCTTCCATAAAAAGATGATTGATCGTGAATTTGTGACAGGTAGTCGAAGTTGTTATTAGTAAGGTTATGTGGGATGGGGCATTCGATGGGTGTGTCGAAGAGGTTGTGCAGTTCCAATTGTATGTAAGGTAGGATGAGGTGAGTTGGTTATACGATGCCAGAATGTACGACAATTAATTTCAATGACTTCGGTAAGTAATGGTAGTGACAGGTCTTCATGTAGTTGAGCAATCCTTGTATCTCTACTGTGTCCAGTTATCATTCTTGCCGCACGGTTTTGAATCCGTTGTAGTTGTAGTTGGTGAGATTTTGCTGCATGTTGCCATGCAGGAGCAGCATAAATTAAGATAGAACGGATCATCATGATATAAATGTTCAATTTGGCGTTCAGCGTTAGTTCTCGACTATGGAGGATCGGATAGAGTGCTAGTAATCTGGTTAGTGCTCTAGTGGCAACTGCTTTTAGATGTGGCTGAAAGAGTAAGGTGCGGTCAAGTTCAACTCCAAGATATTTTGCTGAGTTACTGTATGGAAGTTGGATGCCGAAAAGGGTGAGTGGTTGTAGGATGCCTGTATATCTTTTGGAAAAATGAACAACTGTTGTCTTTTCCGCATTTAATTTCATTCTCCATTTCGTGGTCCATGTTTCGATAGAATTTATCCTCCACTCACCTTCGAAAGCCAGATGAAAATTTGTCAGATGATGAACATGAAGAACAAATGCAAGGTGCATATGATATTCACTCTGAGGATCAATTTCCAAATGTTGACGCCGCAAATACAAAATCAATAAACGGGAAACAGCGCACAAATCCAAATGCCATATCTGCCAGCGACACTGACAGCGACATGGAAATCGAAGGCTGGACAAAACCACATCACTCGGCAAAAGTCCGAAAGCTACAAAACTCAGTCAATCCCATAGAAACAGCTAATCGCTATCAGCCATTAGATGGAAATGGAACAACCGATAAAGATGCCAAACAATCTGAGAAGACTACCAATAATTCCGTCAGACCACCACCACTGTACATTTATGGAATCAATAATAAATTTCAATTTACTAAAACTCTCACAGCGGTATGCAAAGAAAGACCTACCATAACACATGCAAAAGATTATGTTCGATTCTTAACAAAAAATCGCACTGATTATGAAAAGCTAGTATCTTACTGTAAACAACAAAATTATCAATATTCTACGGAATTATCAAAGCAAGAAAGGCCATTCAAAGTAGTATTACGTAAACTTCCAATAGACACGCCGCCACAAGACATTTTCGATGACCTTGTTTACATTGGATACAACCCTATCGAAGTCACACAGATGTATGGTAAAGATAAACAAACAAAAGAAAGAGTTCCATATCCTCTCTTTCTGGTGTCACTTCCAAAAGGTCCTTTGAACAAAGAACTCTATGAATTAAAATACCTATTGAGCTACAGAGTAGAAGTTGAAATTTACCGTCCACCTCAAATTCTGCAATGTTTTAAATGTCAACGCTTAGGACACTCCAAAAGTACATGCTTTTGTGATCCTGTGTGTGTTAAATGCGGAGCGGCACATAACACCCAAGACTGTAAAAAACCACCAGATACACCAGCTTTCTGTGCAAACTGTCGTGGCGATCATCCGGCCAATTACCGAGGGTGCAAAACATTTAAATACGCAATGGAACAACGACGCTCTCAGCAAACCAAAAATACTACTCTAGTGACAAAGGACAGTTCAGTTCACACCACAAATAAAATAACTTCCAACTCTAGTGACAGCAATACTAAAAAATCAACAAACACAACTCTTAAAGATAATAACTCTAATTCCTTTGCAAACAAAGTTCAAAACAATAACAATAAGCATACTCCTCGATCATCTACTTCAGCACTTTCATCTGAACAAGACACTACAACCTCAAATGATCAATCTGACACTGCTGGAATCACTCTCTCCAATCTAAAGGATTTTGGAAACACCATTGAAACGCTCTACCATACATTCAAGCGACTTTTCCAAGGATTAAACCTCATGAAGATCCTCACCAGAGTACAACAAGGACTCTCAACTCTCCCGCCAAATGCAGGACTATTAGTCACTCTTTCTACTGTAGTGCAAATCATCGTATCTATAGTAGATGATGGCTCAGAATAGACCCAAACTAACACGTCAATTGCGTATAACATTTTTTAATGCAGATGGGGTTTCCACACAGAGACATTTAATTAAATATTTCCTGCAGGAACACAATATTGACATATTTCTACTCAACGAAAGCCATCTTGAGCCTTACCATCGATGGAAAATACCCAATTATACAATCCTCAGAACAGACCGACCTGGATTAAAAGGTGGAACAGCAATTATTTTTAAAAATTACTTACCAATCGACCAAATTACCTTACCAGCACTACACTCCATAGAAGCTACTGGCGCAAAACTTCAAACACAGGACTCACCAATCATACTAATTGCAGCTTACAAACCACCGAACACACCTCTTAGCATTCAAGACATCCAACTCATAAGCGCTCTAGGAAATAGAATCTTAATAGCTGGAGATATTAATTCAAAACACTCTTACTGGAATTCTCGAATTTCCAATCAAGCAGGCAAAGCACTATATCAAGCATTACCGCGACTAGATGTAACACCTATAGCTCCTGTAGAACCGACACATTTTCCAAAAAATGGTGGCAGACCAGATGTTCTCGATATGGCACTCATTAAAGGAATAGCAGTACTAGATGGTCCACATGCAAAATCAGCACTCGATTCTGATCATATCCCGGTGCTAATGGACATTCAACAGCAACATTACTATGAAAACCGTCAGCTACCACCAATCTATTTTACCGACTGGGACCGCTATTGTCAACTCATAGCGCAAAATACTAACACGAAATTACCACTAAATTCTCCAGATGATATTACTAAAGGAGTTGACACTATCACTTCAACTATTAAAACTGCACTCAATCAAACAACAACCTCAACCGCACAGCCACACATCAATCCCCAATTAAATCCAGAGCACCTACGAACTCATGCCCTAATAGTCTTAAAACGATGGATTCGTAAACGATGGCAGAAAACTAAACATCCTGAGTACAAAGCACTTTTAAATTTCTTAACACGTAAAATTAAATTTCGCATACAAAGACTAGCAGCACAACGGTGGTCCACAAAATTAGAACAATTACAAGAACCAAACTATGAATTTTGGAATTTAATCAAGTCTTTTAACAAAACCACTCTGAAAACGATCAACAGACCTTTACATGGAGTAAATGGACTCGTCTACACAACCAATGATAAAGCAGAAGTACTGGCCGAGCACCTGGAAACCCAATTTATGGTTAATGCTGAACCTTACGATGAAGACACCATCACAGAAGTTCATCGTTATCTCAATCACAAAACTTTTGATCAACCTTTTGACACTGCAACGTTAATTACACCACGTCAAGTACAACATGCTATCAAAAGACTTCACAATCGTAAAGCTGCAGGACCTGATAGAATTTCTCCACAAGCGCTCAAACATCTGCCTAGGAAAATGTTAGTCTTGATCACTCGAATATTTAATGCAATTCTCCAATATGGTTACTTTCCACCTCAATGGAAACTAGCAAGAGTGGCAACCATACCCAAGCCCGGAAAAGATCTTCTCTACCCACAAAATTATCGACCAATCAGTTTGCTCTGCACAATTAGTAAAGTCTTCGAACGATTAATTCACATCCGTCTATCCGAACATGTACAAGCTCAAAATTTACTACCTAACCACCAATTTGGCTTCAGAACTAAACACGACACCACTGCACAACTTGTTCGAGTAGTTAAAACATATTGCTAGACAATAAAATGCTAATTATTATCCAATATGGTGTTTTAGGCGAACGAATGAATTTAAATCAAACTAAATTTCCAATTTATAGCCGAAATAAAGTTCAAATCAAAAGTGCAGCAACGCTCTTTCATGCTAACGTTAACACTTTAAAGAAATGCGTTCAACTAACAACAAACAAGAAAATATGAGTTATTAAGTAAGAAATACAGTATTTAATAAAGAATTACATTGGATAGGCACGGTTATGATTTTTTTGCTAACGGGAGGGCGAATACTGAGATGTGTTCTAGTGACTTTTTATAGTCAGGATTTATGTACTGTTCTTCTCCCTTTGGTTTTGGCAGCTGGCAACATTGATACTCATCAGTTGACCGTTGCATTTGTTTTTTGATACTCAGACGATATTGACTTCGTTGAAAAGTCAAAGTTCATGTAATTACTCTTACTTACTGATGTACTGCATCTGCTGTCGATGGAATATTACGCCTGCATCTGTGATTTGAATACATTCTGTTCGGAGATATTGTCTTTTGTACAGCTAAATATGTAAATAAGTACTTTTATATGATATGTGTGTGATGTTACTTTGTTGTTGTTGCTTGTAAAACTTTAGTAAACTTTATTTTTATATGGGCCAGTCGAGTAACTTTGGACTTCGGCCCGTCAAGATTCGCCTTTAGCCGTTAAAATCCACCCATGCCCCTGCCGGGACTCGAACCCGGGACCATCGAGCCGATGGCCTACCGCGGCAGACCGCTCGGCCACCCGGCCGGCTGTTGTTGCTTGTGGGAAGAAACCATTTGTTTATACCTGATGCAAAAGAACCTATATTTACAGTTGTATTGAGTGGACATATGTTTACTACTGAAATAAAAGCTTCTACGGTTTTGTGTACTGATGTATATCTTTCCGTACATTAAATAAATCTGCATTGTCCGCACTGGGCAAAGATTTACGTGATACCTGCACTCTGCGCCACGTAAACTGATACTGAAGCGCCAGTAAACACATCACGTCATCGTAACGTAGAAGGCAGCGATACAGTGGAATAAGTTCAAACTAGCACAGACATACACAGACAGTCCACCGTTCGTACACGATAAATACTACACCGCTTGCACTTTACGTTCCTCGTCAGCAGATGACGTTCGCGAACTTTTTAACTGCTGGTTGTATATATTTAAAAAAAAAACCGTTGCACGACAGCCCATTAAAGGCCCAGGTATACCAGCCGGCTTTGACAATCATACCATAGAGATGCGATGTGGTCAGCATCTCGGCTCCTTCTCGCCCTTAATGCCGGTTTTCTTGACCGGAGTCCGCTACCTCTTTATTCAGGTAGCTTCCCAATTGGCCTCACGACGCTGGGTGGACGCCGCACAGGCAACATCATCTGGAGTACTGCAACGGTCACCCGTCCAAGCACTGACCAGCCCCAGTACGTGTATAAAATGAAGATATAAAATGCACCACCAAATAGAGAACCTCAAAACAATCTGAAGCTGAACTTTTATGACCTTCAGGCAATCTTGGCTCATCCTTTACTCGATGTGTTTAGTACGACTAATGTATATATTTATTATACTATCTTTAACTACCCTCCCAGGAAGACTTCAGTGGGAGGGAAAATTAATACGCCGATTTTTATGGGGAAATTTCGCACCGTGATATACGGTACTATCCAAGATATTTATATCTTCTTACAGGGCTATTGGAGTTGTGTTTATTTACTTTCCAAACTTTCGTTCTTCCTAGGCTTCGTCAGGGAAGTTCAATTTATTTTATCTTTTTTCAGGCAGTTCAGTTGTCAGAGAAATACGTTTTAGTGGTTATGGTGAAATATAATGTCTCATATTCCTACCTTCTATAAAATAAATTATGCTTAGAAATGTTGGCGCCTCTGCCCTTGTTTAACAGGTGCCGCTGCGACGTATCCCCTAAAATGCGTTTAGAGAGCTATAATCTTGTTTGAACATTTAACTCCCTATGAAGGAGAGCGTTGAAAAATGTTACCCTCAAATCAGAACTAACAACCTGAAGTACTTTCTCTGGAGTGAAACTTAATATTCCACAAGAAAGAGAACAAACCACATTTGATCAATTTCGAAAACGATTTTTTCAGTTAGTAGTATAGATAGTCTAGAGCACTCGATTCCCCTCTGATTTGTTACAGACTTCTACGTGGTGTGTTCTCAGAGCTAACCGCAAAATAAACAGCGCATTTTGTTTAATAATAAATGTGTGGAAGCTGTTTAAGTTTGTTATGGAATTTCTGATAGAATTTATGTTATGGAAGGACAATTTGAAAACTGCTACAGGAGTTATTGAATACGTTCCGTGTTTTCAGCAGAATGTGAACGCGCTCTCAACGTATGAACAATACTCCAACAGATGTTCGAAATCGCTTACAAATATTGTACAATTTCTTCGTGCCTTGATTTGCATGTCTGTCAATTGACGAGACATTTAATTCTTTGCTGTCAATGGATTAAATCTGTACACCACTCACGTCCGAGACTTGATTCAAGATTAAAATCCAGGAAATCTAGAAATATTCCAATAACGTAGTATTATAATAATTTTTAGCAAACTAAATTTCTCGTAACACAAGGACATGTTATATTTATATTTATGAATTTGTTATTAGTTGTAAGCTGGTAGGTTGTTTTCATTCATTTCCTGTAGTTTCATAAATTGTTTTCCTTCATTTCTAGGGCATTTCTGCTGGTATTAACTTTGTGCAGAAGGAAATAAGTTATTCTTCTCTCCTATTGTATAGGAGTTTTGACGTCATGGCTTCGCTTTCATTGTATAGATTGTCACTTCATTCATATCAAACGATTCTCAAAGTCTGTGACATGTATATTCAAATACATATTTCTTCTCTCGTGAGTCTGCTATGGTAACTGAAGATCGGTCAATTTTCCTTTCTAGAAAATGTTTTGAAATGCGCTTAAATGTGGTAAATAGGTAAGACGTTGAGGAAATATTAGGTAGCAAACAATATTATTTCCATGCCCCTTCCTCTGTACAGCCCTCAATTCGAACATTGCCTTTTCTCCTTTCTTGTCAAGTCTGCTGACATTAAGACGAAATAACTGTTTCATTAAAGAATCATGGTGGCCGTCTTGGAGTGCATGTGATTAGATACGGGCTTTCTCATTGCTGAAATCCTCTTCCTACAAGAAAGAGTGTGTAGACATTACTTGGAGTAGTTTTAATCCTTGGTGGTAGAATCTGAACTCTGGTGTTGGGACATAACCTCGCTGCCGAAACTTTGCGTTCCAAAACTTCGCAGCCGAAACTCCGCAAGGTCAAAACTTCGCAAGGCCGAAACTTCACAAGAACAAAACTTAGCCGGCCATAATTTCGCCTGGCCCAAAATCTCACGTGTCCAAAACTTCTTCAGCGGGGAAGTACTACGTTGTTTTTGTTTCTGTTTTTCACTCTCAGTTTGTCTACTCCTTTGCTAGTTTTTTAGTTTCCGCTCTACATTCTTTGCCTATCAGAGTCGACATAGTCTACAAAATCATGACGAGAGAAATGTCGTGTACTATCTCCCGACATGACATGAACAAAAATATTTTCGGAAATTATAGTAAAATGTGATTTCACATTTACAGTCAGATTTTCTAAAGACGGGACCTACGATTTCTATAAAGTGGGCTTCGAACCACTGAGCTTACCAAAGAACTAGCAAAATTAGAGAAATGAAACATACCAGGGATGACACAACAATACAAAGTTTATCCAAGTTTTTTTTTTTTTAAAAACAATGCTAGATTATCCTCATCCACCCTTCGTGGTCGCTGGATCGGCGCCGTGGATTTGAGATCTGCTCACGCCGGGCATCCTGACCGGTCCCCAGTGTTTGCCCTCAGTCTCCCCAGGCAAATGTCATGATAGTGCTTTAACATAGGCCATGGCCGCTATGTTTCGCCTTATCATACGGCACTAGCAAAGAATTAGACGTGTGACTGTCTGTAGTCTTAAGACACTATAAAATCCATAAAGTTTAAGTGTGAAAAGAGCACTACAGTGCAATGATCTATACCAAGATTTGAAGTAATGGTTAAATAACATATTAGTGAAAATGGCCAGAATAGGGTTTAGGTATAGGTCAGGCAGGACTTTTCTTATGTTAAAACATCTGAAAAAACTCTTCCGGATGGTCTGCTGTGGGATTTGAATTCAATTTAATTTTAATTTAAGACAACGTTTGGCTCAAGCCAGATGAGCACGATGAGAGAATTGGTGGAATGAAGAAAGTTGGAGGAAACAGGAGCACTCCCAGAAAACCCACGGACACGGCGTTTGTCCACCAAAAAGCCCACATGGCACAAGTCGGGACTGAGATTCCAACCCACATACCTAACCACTGCCAATCCTAAGTCCGCGATGTTACTGCCTGGACTTCGGGGATTGGATAATGCAGCTTATTAAAACGAAGTCAGAATTATCAAATAAACCAAAATACATTTAACTCTGTTTATTAAAACAAATTCAGAATTCTAAAATATATAAATAAAATTGTATTCACAGCTTGCACTAATTTACTTTCAGCACAGTGAATTTCTATCCGTCTTCTTCTCTTGTTCTCTATCCAAGTTTTACTTTATAACTTTCTTTCTTTACTTTAATCGATTGAAAGATAGAACGACCCCATTCTAAACTAGAAATCAACTTACATTAGAGCAATTACGGTACGTCATCTTCTCACTTGCATTCAATACCAGCATAAATGCTCTGATTTGCAACCGCCATTACTGTACCAACAAGTATTAAACAAAACCACACAGTCATGATATTAAATTTAAGCTATAATGTAAAAGTTGACAGAACTCATACTTTGTGTTCAACCAACCTTGTAAATAGCTGACGATTGGCTCAAAAAGTCCTAGCTAAAGATATTTTGAAAATACCACCCACCAACCCAAAACAAACGTCATAATGGCGAAGTCGTGATCCACGAGAAAGCTTCCAACGCTGGTGACGTCATCATACTAGTCCGGCTGCTCAACTCATCTCTGGAGACCTTGCTCGCGCGGGGCCAGATGTCCCAATATACTTTGATATGTTGCACTATTTGAAAAGCAATCAAACTAAAGAAAAATTTAATGAATGAAGTCTCAAATTTGCTGGAAGCTTAAGAACGTTTTTTAATGCATTCTTGATTACTGAAGTGCACATAAAGAATTTATTTCTCAACGCTACATGTTGTGGGTCTATAAATAAGCTTTTTTATATATTTTTTTCGACGAACGATGTTTTGTGAACCATACAAACATTCAATAAAATTTTCTAGGAGACATAAGCCATTGAACAGTGAATTAGAATTCTTGGGTCGGCGGTGGCTGTAGCGAATGTGTGTTGCTTCAATTAAAATTCGAATATTTCACTCAACTTCTTTCAATATTTGAATTGTTGTATTTCCAGGAATATAAAGCATGCATTTCCTATGAATCCAGACATATAAGGCTCAGACTAGGATAGGAGAGGGGATGAAGTAGTTTTGGACTGGTGATGATACTATCCCAACGTTTGCCTAAGGATCGTCATCTGCTGGGACCGAACCCAGGACTTCAGAATCCGAAGACAATGTTCTACTAAGTGAGTTATGACAAGAATACTGTAATGTTCCACATGCTTGAGCACGAGTCGTCTCACAGTCGCAGCGTAAACATTGTAGTAGCGTGAGTACTACAAATAGTTAACATGGGTAAAATATGTGATGTAATTTAAATAAACAGTGCAATGCAAACAAGCAAACGACAACGCCAGTTTCATTAAGGAATCAACAGAAAGAGCCCTATCATCGGAGAAGGAGCTTGGATGACCACACCACAGAAGGGCTATAAAAACCCCATGCAACCTTATAATTTGTCACTGGTCTGGGTAATCACCTCTCTCCTCTACCTTCTCCCTCGTGCAAAGTTAGCAGTCGGGCTGGTACACTTCTTCTAACCCTGCACTCACAGTTAGATGTCGGGCTGGTGTGCGATTTCTAACCTGCATACACAGTTAGCTGTCGGATTGGTATGCTACCTATTCTGCACACACAGTTAGCTGTCGGACTGGTGTGCTATCTAACTCTACCTTGTGCACAGTTAGCAGTCGGGCTGGCGCATCCTTGACACACAGTTAGCTGTCGGACTGGTGTCTTCCTTTCGATATTGTTAGCTTTCGGGCTGGTGCGACACCTATCCTAGCTCTCTTCTACGAGGCATATCACCCGAGAAGAAGAAGACATTAAGAGTTATCCCGTAACTCATCAAAACTGTAAAATACTTTGGTACGGGATGCTAGTTTTATTAACTTATTGGACTTATATTTATTTTGTAATAAAACTGGTGATGGGTCAAAAGCCACAAATCCCGTGTGTCTATTTGACCCTACCTAAGCGTCAAGCTGAAAACCGCAGAACGTTACGATACTATCTTATTCCTTGTAGGAACCCGCATACGCGCGCGTGTGTGTAATAAATATTTTCGTTCTTTCAAGTCAAAAACAATCTTCAATAGTAATACACTATTCATACGGCTATCACATCACGTAACTTTATAGGATAATTAAAAACGTAGAATAAGCCTATATCCGATTTGTAGATGGGTGATTGAGATATTCCTCTCTCCGCACAAGTATTCACTGGCTTTGTTCACGAAACAAATCTTTACCCTGGGATATGAGCTGACCTAAAAGATGGTAACTCTTGTGCGTCACTAATTTTTCGCCCTGTCTGGATTTTAAAGAACTTAGTAGAAGTTATTAAATTTCCGTTATTCTTTATATTAGATACTTCTGTTATATGACACGGAATGTAATTCCGGCGTTGTTATTTGCATTATTTCGCACGGTTCTAGAACAGTGGCCCTCCTTGGGTACACTAACGATATTAGCATAAAAGAGATTGAAATTTCTATTTCATTTATCGTGTACTAACATAAACTGCACTTTAGCCACAAATCAAAGATAGATACAAATAATTTATTAGGTTCCTATGATATGAGGAGCTGCGCGCCAGTGATTAAGAATTTTCCATTATTTCAAATGTGAACAATGCAGAATGTGAAGCAAAATCAAGAGAAGGGATATAAGTTAAAATATATTGTGTGTCTTCGGAGATGTTGACTTACGATATAAGTTATTTAATTATCAGTTTGTTTCTTCTTCAATATTGCGTTTCCATTCTTTCTGATGATGCATTTTTATTGTATTGTTTTTGTTAGGTTACACACACGCAGACTTTCGGTCGTGGTTTGGATATCTTTAGAGAGTTGAATTTTAAAAAACAAAATCGGATTGCAGCCTTACGTGCATCTACGAAGATGGATTTTTGTCATTTGAAATGCTTTTAATATGGCTCCGGCATAAATTTATTCCTAGCATTCCCACGACAACTCACCTTGGATGGATTTAACTTCGCTGTAACTCACCTTGCAGAAGCAAGAACCAGTTAAGATTAAAACAAGGGTTATAGTTAAGGAGATACGGTCTAAGAAGTAAATAAGTACGTTTAAATGCTATAGACAAAGGTGGACATTGTTTTTTCATTTTTTGTTAGAAATAATACGAAATGATGATCTAGTGACGAAATTATGAAATTAACAATTTTACATAAAGTACAAGGGTGCTAGTGAAAGCGTTCCCATAGTACTGGAGTTCTTAAGTATTCTCAAAACAAGCTATCACTTTTCTTGCTTTGATACCTAACGCTCATAGTAATGTAAGGAATTCTAGTAATTCTTACTGTTATCTACTTGTGTTACATGACGTTCAATGTAATTCCGAAGTTAGATATTTGTATTATTTCGGATGTGTGCAATGCAAAACGCGATGCGAAAAATCAAGGGGTGATATGAGTGCTAGGACACACATACGTCCTTGAACGTGTCTTTGAGTCATGCTTTCAATTTTGTATCACGTTCTGGGTTGTAGGCATCCGGAATACCTAACTTTGGAAGCATGGAAATATTACAAACAGCAACATTGGAAGGATTTATTACCATATAGCATAAGCTGAAGATCGCTAGCTCTCATATGATTATGCACTGCACTTAGGAAACAATAAATTATTCGTATTTACCTTTAATTAGTTACTATAAGTTGGACAAATACCTTAATTTTACCGATGAACTTTGCTTTCGGTTTCTCAAGTTTCTGCAAGCTATTGAGTTGTATGTACGCTCTTTACCAATTATTCCCTTGCAAATAATATACACAGGCACTTCTAGAAACACATAGATACAGTCATCATTCAAACGAAATTACGAAAAGCTATGTGCCATTATTGTTTTGTTAAGATAGTACCTGAGTTGATCAACATAAACTTGTGGGCATGCGGAAGAATATTAATGTCGACATTTCATGTTATGGATGATGACTTTGCGTGCAAAAATCACGAACAGTATGTCAAGCGAGCAGATGTAAATTAAAGACAGGTTATATATTTTTTTATTGTTACATGCGTTGAACACGACTTTAAACACACACTTTCTGTGCTCGATCCCAACGAGCAAGCAGCTATATTCCCAAGCACTTTGCACACTTCGTGGAGTTGAAAGTTTCAACACGTCCACGCTTATGTTTACAAATTATTACATTTATCCTGTAAATTTTACATTTTCTAGAGTCCACGAAATACAGTGTACCCTGTTATTATGTTATGTTAACTGAAATATAAATGGCATTTTTCTAACCACTACTGTCCTGAATTCACCGTGGCGGGTCGGTGTTCTAGAACAGTGGCAGCAAAAGTAGCTAAGAGTAAGAACTACGATACTTCCATGCTATGAGCTTTAGGCATTAAAGCAAGAAATGCGAAGGCTCGTTTTGGGTATACTTAAGTAGATGCACTGCATAGAACATTTTTACTAGCTAAGCACTCTTGTGTCTTAATTTAGACATAGAGTCTTAATTTCGCACTGAATCATCATTTCGTTATTTTTCTCACAAAATAAAATGCAAACCCAATGTCCACCCTTGCCTATAGCATTTAAACATTCTTGTCTAGTTTTTGAACTATATCTCCTTAACTATAACCCTTGATTTAATCTTAACTGGTCTTGTTTCTACAAGTAAGTTACAGCGAACTTAAATCCTTCCAAGGTGAGTTATCGTGGCAATGCAAGAAATAAACTTATGTCGGTTTCACATTAAAATCACTTCAAATTACAAAAATCCAATTTTGTTAAGATAAGGGGCCATATAAATCAACTCTACGATATCCGTAACACGCAAAATTCTGTGTGAGAAACCTAACAAAAATGAAGGTACAATAACAACAAACTTACCTTATTTTGTAAGTCAACATCTTCAAATGCACAGACATATACACAAAAGAACGTGAACACCATTTTCAAATCATATGATAAACATTTATTAAAATTATTTTCAACATTTCCAGCATTCACCATGTTTACGTTTAACAAGACTTATCAAACATAGCGGTCGCTCGGGCTAGTACAGTGACGTCATAATTTTGCCGAAATTTTGGCGACGAAGTTCTGGTGCGCGAGGTTACAGTTGCGAAGTTATGTCTCTAAGCCCTTAACTCTATGAACTGCAGCCCAGTGCTGTTATTTAACAGGGCACGAATATATTTAAAGTCATTTTTAACGTGAATTAAAGCTATTGATATATCACATTTATGAAGAGATGAAAGCTTTTCCACCAAATTCAATAACTGCTTCTTAAATAATTATTTTTCTAATTTATTTTTGAACGAATTCTTCTTGTCTAACCAAATGCGCAAAGTTTACTAAAACATTTTGTGGAATTTGAAATCCTTTTTAATTCAATTGATAATATACATGCAGTAGCAGTTAGCGAAACTTGGACGAAGCCTAGTATTAAAAATGATCTTTTACGTTTGCATAATTTTAAATTTTATCGCAATGACCGGGTTTCAAAGGGAGCGGGTGGAGTAGGAATTTATATACGTAATGATCTAAATGCAAAAATTCTAGCCCAATCACCGAGTGCATATCAATTTCGTACTGAATATATCGTCTTGGAAATTAAAGTGGAGAATAAGAAAATCCTGCTGGCAGCAGCATATCGACCCCCACGAGCTGATTTCAGGAATTGTGAAGAAGAAATAAGTAAACTTCTCCCATTTTATTAGCATTGCCTCATTCTAGGGGATCTACATTTCGATATTTTTTCCTCCAAGGCAGAAGTGTCAAAATTCAAGGATACTATAACATTAAATCTTTCTACCTGCCCTCCTCAGCCTACTTACCATGCAGCCAAATGTGACAGTCTTCTTGATCTAGTTCTTACTACAAACATGGGCAGAGTTCTTAAATTTGGTCAGTTTGTGGTTCCTGGGATTTCCAGACACGATCTTATATTCGTAAAATATTCGATAAAATTACCCAAGTTTAAACCGAAAATTGTATCGTATAGAGAACTGAACAAGATGGAAAATGATGCTCTGTTGGCGGATGCTGCCTCCTTACCATGGCATTTAACAATTTTGTTCTCGTCAGTCGATGATCAACTTTCCTATCTTAACTCGCTAATTCTTCAGCTTTATAGCGTTCATGCTCCCATAAAAAGAAAACGTGTCTCTTGCCCTCCTACCCCGTGGATTACAGATGAACTACTGAACTTAATAGCTAGTCGCGATGGAGCTTATAGAAAATATCGAAGAGACCTTAAAATCAACCCCTCTACTACCCAGGTAAGTTTTGAAACCTATAGAGTGCTTCGAAACCGCTGCACAGAAGCCATACGCAAAGCTAAGCTATAATTTGCATATGACATCATCAACATAGAAACTCAGAATCAAATGTGGCATAAATTAAAAGTTTTAGGTATCAGAGGTAAAAAACATTCTGTAGATGATACAGTTATGCACATTGTACCTGACTCACTAAATGAGCGTTTCTGTGACATATACCCACCAATCATGCAGAGTAGCTGGCTTCCTAACAAACAATTAATGTGCCCTTAAAACCGCACTTCTTTCTCTATGATATGTGTGAGTCCGCAGACAGTTGAAAAAGCAATCAACAGAATAAAATCCAAAGCGACAGGGGCAGATGAAATCTCTCTAGAATTAAAAAAATATTGCCATTTGTACTTGTTCCCAATACCAACTTATTTAACCTGTCGATTACCGCCAGCACTTTTCCTGCCTTATGGAAAATTGCAAGGGTTCTTCCCCTCCCTAAGACAAAAGTGCCGACGACCTTCGACCTATTAGCATTTTACCGTCTCTTTCCAAAGCCCTAGAAAATGTCGTAAGTGATCAAATTCGTTCTTACTTACAAACACATAGCCTTCTTGACCCCTTTCAATCAGGTTTCCAGAAAAGTCGTAGTACCGCCACTGCTCTAGCTCATATCACAGATGACATTCGTTATGCTCCTGACAATAGAAACATAACAATTCTTACACTTCTTGATTTCAGTAAAGCTTTTCAATCTATAAATCACAACATTCTGATACGCAAATCATCGACGTTTTACAACTTTTCAGACTCCTCTGTAAATTGGATTCAAAATTATTTAACTGGCCGTTCGCAGTATGTATCTGTTTCTGGTATTGACTCCTATTTTAGAACTCTTCATCATGGAGTACTTCAAGGTAGTG
>JAGDQP010002698.1:18209-37558 GCA_022664845.1 Lepisma saccharinum | reverse complement strand
GAGAGAGAGAGAGAGAGAGAGAGAGAGAGAGAGAGAGAGAGAGAGAATAATAAGTGTCGTGTGAAAAGGCTTTTAATAACACAACAGCGCCACAGAGAAAAAGAGTTTCATCTAATAATACGTTTCTTTCGTTCGTAGACTGAAAGGACATTCAAGAAAATTGTGTGATAAAGAAAAAAAAGAGAACAAAGATTGTGGCAAGATGGCACTCGAAATGATTCCTGTCTTTGAGAAACTCCATTTCTGACTCCTCTAATACGTCCCTAAACTATGTTACGAAAGGGGCTTCAAAGATATAAAAGCATAATACAGTTCTCCACATTTTACGCTTTAATATCATCAAATGCTCTCTTTCTTCTTTTGATACTCCGCCAGTTCTATTTCTATTGTTACTTTTTCTTTTCTAAAAAAATGCTCCAAAACAGGTTTCCTACTTCAGTCATCTCTTTTGGTCTCTTTATTTGTTGATAGATATATGGTTAGACAAATAGTTAAATTTGTTTTGTATGTTGAATCGTGACTCTTTGGTTCAAGTATCACATTTTTGGTTGACTATAATTAAATTGGCAATGTCGTGAATCCTTCAAATAAAGCCTAGATATCCCAGTGAGAGAATCTTGTCTCCCAACAGATTACAAGTTTCTTACAAAATATGTTCTTGTCGTTAGCGGAATATTCATATAGGGAGCAAATTTTCATCGGAGACCAAAATTTGGAATTTCCGCTCGATTTGTGGTAGTTTTTTTTTATTTTTAAGGATAACGAAATATTTTTTAGATGAATTTCCATCAATCCAGATAAAATTTGCATCATTTGAATATGAAAACGACGCAACGCAATAAAATGTTGAAAATGTTGACAAAGCAAAGGGAAGATTTATTCATAAGTAGTAAGGAAGAAAAAATGTTCTTATGATGAAAAAGAAAAAAAAAGACCTCATTGGAAATTTAAACTGCATGCTACGTTCCGGACGACGATCCAACGCCTTATCTCCTAGGCTAGATGGCCAACTGAAAGGTCTCTTTCGTCTCGTCAGATACTTGCGAATAACTTTCAAAGATTTCTTGTATATACCTTACTCCTGAAGTCTTCTGGTATGTTTTTGTCACTGATAAAAATTATCAGGTCTTATGTTGACATTTTTAACTAAACACGGTTAACTTCGAGATGAAAAATAGCTCTTTCAAGTTTGTGAGAATAAATTACATCCGTAAAATATCGGAATTCTATCTACAGAGATCACACATTATCCAAAGCGAGAGTGTTTCGTTGAAAACCACTCTTTTGGATAATTTTGATGATATCACTTTCTCCTCTAAAAAGAAGGAAAGTTTCGGCTCTTTTGATTTAGCGTGTAGTCCTGAAATCTGAGGACCGCAGCTCAGGATTACTGGACGTATTAGGTTTACAGAACTCTTTCAATGTCCGATTTCCTTGTAACCAACAGAGAGGCATAAGTAGAAATTGTTCCCATGCTTTGGAATGTCTAGTCCAAAATGCTAAATATATTCCAGAAGGAAGATCTAAAAACGTATCTTCTGAGATAAACATTTCAATTGTCTCTAATGATGGCATATGATGATGCATAATTTGTTCTCATGGAAAATGATAATGATAATAGTTTTCACCAAGTTTTCCAAAGTGTCCTGTTGAATTATTACAGTTTGGCATAACTTATTGTATACTAGGATGAAGAGAAAATAACTCAAATTTTGCAGTACCACTAGGAGCCAAAAGATGTGGATGGTGAAGTTTATTAAAATTGCAAAGTACTAAGTCTCGAAAAAAATAACCTCTTATTCTCCGTATTATGCCTAAAATTTGAAAATGACTACTACAAATTATCGCCATAATTAAAAACTAATTATTTGGTACACTTATATCTAAAAGTAGATTTTTAACTTATTATAACATAGATTAAGTTTCTTAGTGATTAAGCAGCGTTTACTCAGCGCAAATCTCAAAATTAATTATAATTCTCACTCCAAAATGTTCATTTTCATTTTCTTTTAATAAATGTTATGTATACAAGACCCGGTCAATAAGCTATGTCGGGTGAGCCCTACTGTATGTAGTTCCGTACTTTAGCCACATGCACTAAAATTTAATATATTTTCTACGCAGAATTTGAGCAGTAATGGCCACTGAGTAAGAAGTCCATTTTATACAACGTGCTGTAATATAATTTTTCGTGAAAGGCGGAGAAGACTACACCGTGATAATTCACACAGACAAAAAAGTTGGTGAAGTCAAGCGGGTAATAATGCCTCACCCAACGCACAGTCCGGACCTAGTACCTTCTGATTTTTATTTGTTTGAATACCTGAAAAGGTATCTTCGTGGAAAGCAATTCAGCTCGCTCGAGTCTCTGAAACAACAGTAAAAACGTGGGTTTCTGCCCAACATTCAGACTTTTTTCAACGTGCTTTTCTGACCTGAAAAGAAAGACACAAAAGTGTGTTAAAGATGATGGTAGATATATCGAGTGATCCATGAAATGAAACAAAGTACCAAAGTATACATAGTTAATATTTCATTGTAAAATATTAACAAATGTAGCAGCTAGGGCTCACCAGGCAGGACATATTGACCGACCTTTGTATATTGTACAAAAATATATCTTGCACTTCCATAAAGATTGTTTTCTTGAACATTCTGAGATTTGCTTAATGCTGTACATTTATGTTCGGCAAGTCCTGGTACTAATATTACTTAATCAATTATAGAGGTTGAATCAACCAACATGCTGCTTCACGGGGGTAACATTTTCCAGTTTTAAACAGAGTCCAAACGCGGGCCTCCGCCTTTGATGGCCAACGCGTTTCCGAATTGGCTACGGTTACACGCTACACGCCACACAATATATCTTCATTCATTTGCACTTTACATGCACAGGGCTCCATCTGCGTACCACTGATGTGGGACATCCTCTTTGAGTCTTGTCTTTTGGAATTGGACAGTCATGTACATGTTCTGGATCAGATAGCATACGCGGATGACCTTGTAATTGTAGTGGGTGCAAATATCAGAAGAGAGATAGGGACAGAAATGGACAGTTTAGTTAAAACTCTTTCACACTGGTGTCATAAAAATAAATTAAATATTTCATCTAATAAAACAAAGTATGTTCTATTGAAGGGATGACTAAAGCGTAATCCAGTTATTAAATTAAATAACAAGACTATTAGTAGAGTTCAGTCATTAAATTAACTAGGTGTGGAGATCGAGGAAGGACTAAAGTTCAACATCCAAGTTGAAACAGTTGCTCAAAAGACACTATAGGCGGTTAATCGAGTGGTCACACTTGCTACAACACATTATCGTCTCCCTTTAAAGACTGTTAGACTCTATCATAATCAGATTTTCATTGTAATTATCACATATAGTGCCAGTGTATGGTTTCACAGGCTCTTGGAAAATAAAATCTATGTGTGTAAGATTGACCGAGTACAGAGGAAATTGTTAATTAGAATGTCGGGCGTTTTCAGAACTGTTCCGGTTGAATCTTTACAGGTTGCTTTGGGTTATCGTCCATTACAACTTGAAGTGGTTGATTGAGGAGTGCGTTACCTTATCAAAAAGGAACAGTTTGGGAAGATAGAGCACCTTCTTGGGACTCCCGTTCAACTTCGACTCGAATTGGAGGACTGACTGATACAAAGGTGTCAACTGTGGAATGACTGCCCAAAAGGCAGAAGAGTGTCGAGCTTCCTGGCAGACATTGTGGAACGTTTGAATATGGTTTATCTAAGTCCTGATAGGGGTCTGGCTCCTTTTCTTACTGGGCATGGCCCCTAGAATGAAAAACTACTCCAACTGGGATCAAGGGAAAACTCGTTCTGTGAGTGTGGAGAGACGGCCACAACTGAGCACGTCGTTCTCTTTTGTCCTCATCTGTATATTGCTGAAGTGGATGCTTGGCGGGGATATCTCCATGGACTATCTATATGGCACATCATTCGGGATGAAGAAAAATGTGAAACTCTAAACCTGTTATGTAGTAGGGTATCTAAATTGTTTTTATACTTCTTTATTTCTAACGGGTAAAACTTGAATATAACTAACATTTCTGTGATTTCATGGAGTGTGGTTTTGTTTTTTGTTATATGTAAGTTTTAATAGAGGATTAAATTGTAATAAGGATTACCTTCAATTTACAAGAGATTAATTTAAGCACATTAGGTACAAGATATGGCTTTGAATTTTTCTAATTTCCTAGGATAGTTGAAGAACACCGGCAAAAGGCTGGTGTCATCTCCAATTTTGGGTGGAAGAATGCTGGTGTTCAGGGTGCTCTTACTGACCACTCTGAATATGCAATTTTAAATTGTTTATGTGCACTTTCTTTCATTTTGGGCCATAGTTATATCTTTAATTGAGTTGTCTAGTTGGAAGAGAGTTTAAAATGAATATAAGAAATGTCTGAATTTCTGTTAATTCTCCTATCTTTTCAAGTGTTCTGTTATTTTGGAGTAAATGTTTCTTGATATCTATTATCTTAAGGGGCTTTTAGGGTTCATGGTTAAAATTTTGTTTCATTACTTTAGTATTAAATCATTTTGGTAGTTAATAAGTAATATCTCACACTGGTATTCGTGCTAAATGATTGAAGTGTATATTCATATTTGGTACATTTTTTTAAAAACAAAATTGTGTTTCAAATTCTTTTTAGATCATACAATTACATTAAGGGAATTGTTACTTGGGTTAAACAAAAGGCAAATGTTAAACTTTCAGAAATTAAATGAAACAAATAAATATTCTGATTTTGGCTTGTAAGGTATTGTTGTACTTTATCGTATTATTATAGTGTTTTATTAAGCCAAAATGACTTTATTAAATTCCTGGATACAAATTGATGTGAAGTATATATTATTGTAATGTCATAATGGTCGATAATTTAATAATGGGATAATATAAATTATTGAGATTAAATTGAATACATTTTGATTTCGGATACTAGAAAGATTGTTTTCTAACTTAAAATTTTACTGTTGCAAATGATTGTTTCTTATTGGTCGGAGAGGTGATTATAAATATATTATTTACTTTATTATTATTATTATATTATTTATTATATTGCATTGTTTACTATATTGTATTGCATATTTTATTCTACTTTAGTAACAAATATTTGCCTTCATTTAGTATATAATTAATAGCTTTTATTCTATTTATTCATTACTATTTAGTTATGCTTTTTTTAAATTATGGAAATTTTATTGGAAAAATCATTTAATGTTATAGTCTTTTAAATAACTAGGTACTTGATTAAGAGGATAACAGAGCACTTCATTTATTGGTGCCAAGCCGAAATAAGCATTCCTTATCTACCCTTGAAGGTAATCTTTTTATTTTAATTCCACTTGCTGATGTCCTCGGAAACGGAAATGGAAACAAGTCTGCTCCATAGGCTAGGGAAGCCCGTTAAATGCTTTCGGCATACACGGCTTCCTGATCTATGATTCCATCGAAGGATAAGAAGCAGGGGTGGTTGGTGGGCATTACTGGCCTTTGGGCCATCAGTGTTTACATACATATAGCCTAACCAATCAGGCGAGCGAAATCAGGGCAGAACTGCTACTCATAAAAAGGAATACAAATGAAATCTTGTTATAAGAAAAGCAAATGTAAGCACCACAACTTTTAAGTTGAATAAATTTTCAATTGCATAAAGCGTTACGCATAGTAAAAGAAAGTGAGAATACGAAAGTAGAGAATAAGAGAAACGTAACATTTCGTTTCACCTCTGTACCTTGCAGAAATAACAGTTTCGTCAGCAGCAAAACTAATTATATGTCATACTTAATATAAAAGTTAAGTGCATTGAGGTATTAGTAAAATCGCTTGCCGAATTACAACAACAATTTTGACAATACATGAAAGGAAATATTTTAATTGTCTTTCCAAACATTTTCCAGAAGAGTAAATACTTCAATATAATTCTGTTTCAATCATATTTTAGAAAATAACATAGTTCCTAAATAAACTAAATATCTTTAAATGTTCGAAAATATTTCATGCGGTATGGGAGCGTTCAGGATTCAAGGGGTTTCAAATTATGAAAGTATTGGCCATAGGTCAGTAGACAAAAGTAAGGTAATATTTCCCTATTCAAATAATAATAACTAGAATTGATAGATAGTAGTATGGTAAATGATACTAGACTGTCGTCCACGAGGTATGTGTTCGAATCCTGCCTAGGAAGATGGATATATACATAGATTTTGAAAGCAATGATCTCCTGCACTGCATTGTATTTGAATAGACCGGTCATTAGTTACTAAAATCGTCCGTAAAATACGGTATATTATGTTTATCAAAAATTGAATAGGTTTTTGAAATAATGGTGCCAAAAGGAAAATAAAAACATTGAAGGTATTCACCATTCCAAAATATATTAATAATTATTACTATTAGTCGTCTGCTCTATTTGGAAAATAAACACTGATGAGCCTCTATGAAGTCTAAGTACATTGTGATCCAGAAACTAATGTGTTTTCACCTGAAAACAAAATCAGTTTCAAGGATCAGAAAGTTCTTGTAAATAAGATGCGTTCCAAAGTTCAAAGTAATGTTTCTAAGAGTTATTTGAACTTAAGAAAAAAATTAAGAAATAACTTTCCTTGCTCAGTTTCTTTCACTTACTGAATCGAATAAAATACCGGACACATGTAGGACCCGTAAGAGATATGTACCGACCACCAACATTATTCTTAAAGCTGATAAAATTTCCCGCCCGACCAGTGAAATACTCAAATTCTATTATCATGACAAGGATCTAAAGATTTATCGATAATAGCCTATGAGTAAAGCGTAGAGTTGGACTACTTACTTACTTACAATATGGTTTACTGAACTCGCAAGTTTATCGCCGCAGTAACAAATGTTCTCCATAGGATTCTATCCTCAGCAAGGGAAAGCCAGTTTTCATCACAAACACCTACTTCTCAGAGATCCCTTCCAATATTTTCCTGCCAACGTCGTCTCGGCCTTTCCAATGGTCTCTTTCCTTCCGGCTTACCAACCACGATGGAATATAATCTTCGTTTTCCCCCCATCCAAGCTACATGCCTGCCCACTTTAATCGTCGCTATCGTATTATTCTTAAATCCGGCGAGTCGTAAAGTCCGTGAAGTTCGTCATGCAACCTCCTACCAGTCATGTCGTCCCGTTTCGACCCATATATCTTTCTCAAGACCTTATTTTCAAACACTCAGAATTTATGTTCATCTGTTAGGATCGTGCTCCAACTTTCGTAACCCTAAAGTATCAACGGCAGAATAACCATTCTGTATATTTTCAATTTCAACTTTCTTGATATTAATCGCGATGTTAGGAGTTTCTGGACTGAGTAGAGACATGCGATGCTCGATGCTAACCGACTTTTTATTCCGTGATCTAGTTTTTGCTTGTTGCATATACTCCCAAGTATTTTAATTCGTTTATTTTCTCTATTACCTCATTCTTAATTGTTATGTATCTATTTCCTTCATTCCCGGTGTTTCGGTTTGTTATCATATATTTTGTTTTCTCTATGTTTACCTGTAGACCTATCTCATCTGACGCTTCTACTAAAACATCGGTGTTACCTTGTGGTGCATCTATATCGTCTCCTATTAAATCTACATCATCCGCCTATACGAACAGTTGATTCAAGTCATTCAATATTAGTCCCTTTTTGTCCTCTTTTATTTTCAGAATCGCATATTCTAACGAAAAGTTAAACAGTAATGGTAACAAGGCATCATCTTGTTTCAATCCGTTGCGAATCTCGAAACTATCTGACATATTATTACCTATCCGTACTCTCCTTATAGAGTCTCTGAGACACATCCTAACTAGTGAACCAGTTTTATCGGAATTCCAAATTGTACCAGAATATTTGATAGTTTTCCCTTTTTGATAGAGTCATAAGCTTTCTTAAAATCAATAAATAACTGGTGAACTTATTGTATTCCCACTTCTTCTCCAAGATTTGTCTCAAGGCGAAAATATGGTCCACCCCAACATGGATCTATTTCTTCTAAATCCACATCAGTGATCTTCAATTATTTCATCTACGTATGCGTTTAGGCAAGTTAGCAGTATATTGCAAAGTTGGGAGTAATGAGATTCCGCGGTAATTATTATAGTCCGATTCATGTCTTTCTTATAAACTGGAACGATTATTAAAGTTCTCCATTCCTTTGCAAGCTCCTCTTTTCTCCATATTCTAGCACTTCTCTATTTATGCAGTTCCTTGATTAGTGCCGTTTCTCCCGCTTTAATTAATTTGGCTGATATGTTGCCTATTCCTGGTGATTGAAAATTTTCAATTTCTTTACCTACATTTCGATCTCGATCTCGCTAGCTTCGGATATCCACGGTTCTGCTGTATAGAGTTTAAATTCCTCGATTTTTTCTCCGTTGTGTACATTAAGAAGTCTGTCGAAATAATTTTTCCACACTTCGATAATTTTAATCGGGTCCGCTTGAAAATCTCCGCGTTCGTTTCTAATCAACCCTAATCTAGGCTGGAAACCTTTCCTTAACGAGTTTACCCCTTTGTATAGATTTCGTATGTTATTTGTCTTACAGTTTTCCTCTGTCCCCTGAATCTCACGCGTCAGATATTCTCGCTTTTTGTTTCTGAACTCGCGTGTGGCGTTTTGTTTTGCATTACTGTAATGGTTGGTATTTGCTTCGCTTTTATTACTTAGCGATCGTTGCTTTGTTTGTTTCCGTTTCTCATTAACCTTAGGGCATTCTTCATCAAACGAAGGCTTGTTTTTCTGGTGTTTCTTCTCACCTCAACTTTTCTTTGCTGCACCCTTCACTTTATCACGAATTGCCTCCCACATCTTACATCAATTTCATTATTAATGCCATCTTTATTACTACTAGAGTCGGCTAAGATTTGAAACCTATTTGAGATTTCCTGTGGGTAATCTGCTCGTACTCTCGGATTATCTAATCGTTTAACTTCGAATTTAAGTTGTTTTGATCCTTTGCCTTATCTGTTCGTGACCTTTCCCTCACTTTTGTGATCAGTAACTGATGGTCGGTGTCACCTTTCGCTCCTCTGTAAGACCTAACGTCCATTATGTTTGTGTGTCTGCGTCTATCGTGTACGATCTGGTTGACAGTTTTGCCATCAGGAGATATTCATGTGTGTTTTGTGTATATATTTGTGTTCAAAGTACGTGCTCTTTTCTAGCAGATTTTTCGACATCTCTCTAAAGTTATCAGTTTTTCTCCATTGTTGTTTGTGATTTCGTGAAAACTGCATTTGCCTATGGTAGGTTTATAGTTTTCCTCTCTCCCTACCTCAGTGTTGAAACCACCTAACACTGTTTTCGTATTATACTTCGGTAATCGCTCAAACAATCTTTCTAGCTCCTCGTAAAATCTATCTTTGTCGTTATCATTAACCACCTCGGTTGGAGCATAGACATTTATTAAAATCGTGTTGCCCCATCGAGTACGTATCTTAACGTACGATAGTACGGTAGAGTTGTACTAACAGAACATAAATGTGACTTCGCGTTCCCCAACCCTTTTAAATTCCCCTTCGAACTTTAATGACGTATCCTTTTACAGCCTTGTGTCCTTGTCTACAGTACACTCAGTTTTTCTTAATCTCTTTGAGTGCCCTTCGATCTGTAATTACCTGTGTAAATGTAGAGTATATGCATTGTAACTCTTAATTAACGCTCTTTAAAGCAGACTGACCCAATCACCAGGTCGTCTTTCGAGAGAAATGAATAAAAGGTTTAGCCAGCTGTAAAGCTCCATGTAATGGACAAGAAGTTTTAATAGCTATCTTCTTTTATGTTTTGTTATCGAAATTAAAATATCTGTACCTAGTGCTTTTGGGCTGAACCGTAAATGGTATACTGGATAAAATGGCACTTAAGCAGTTCTGGTTTCAAGAGGTTCATTGTGGTGTTTTAAAACTGAGGAAACATTATGACGAGAAGACTGTGACAATCTAATTGTTAGCAGTGGCCAAGATCTACGTGAAAGACGTAAAGCGCATTCGTGACGTTCTAAGATTCTATAATCATCTCTGGCGTGCTGAAACTAATAGTAAAACAAACTTATTCTGATATATTGCTTGCCTCGTTCTAAATAAAGCAGAGATGTTATGGCGAGAAGCTTCTATTTCAATAATTTTACTTAGAAAAATTACATATGTTAAAGAGAAGTATCAATTTTGTTTAAAATCTTGACAAATGATATGCTAGGGCTAACCGACACGATGGCAAATGAAAGAGCAGTTCTGTGAATTAGCTATTTCCTCGTTGTTCTGTGGTATATAAACTGCTCTATCAAATAGTATAAAGGGCATATGTGTATCTGCTTTTCGTAGGAAATAAATGCAAGAAAACGCTTGGCACAAGCGTTAAGTAACAAAATTTACGACGTTCTTTTGTTATTTCCTGAGAAATGATGATTTGGTGCTTATACCCTTTTCACTTTCCACTGTTGCAATATTATGAATTTCACTAGATATACTTTATATGACGTCGTGACTAAGAAACGCTTGAAAGAAAGCAGAATGCGGAAGATAGAGCTGCAGTTTTTAATTGGCCAGAGGACGAGTAATTGGTAATGCTGATGTAAAAATCAATAACAAGTAAGAAGAAAAGCTGATAGAAACTTAAAAAGAGACCATCTTAGGAGACACGATTCAAGCTAATTATGTCAAAGACATAAAAAAAAACAAGATTTAAGGTACAACGTAGACATTGACATTCTTCGTATCACAGAAATAAAATATACTAGTACGAATGTATCTTCTGTGTTCTTGAGTGCTTCTCGACCTGCCGTTGCATTAGCGTGTGCCTTACTTTACGATAAAAAAAGAAGTGGTACGAATCCTTCAGTAACTTGTTATTGATCGTAATCAGGTGAAAAAATAATATCGTAACAAACGTTCTGTGTCTGCAAACAACAAATTAAAGAAACCAATATAAGTTCTTCACTTTGATGGACGGACAGATAATAATAGACAGACATAACCAATCATAATGCAGCTCGTCCGCTGTCAATTAAAAAATATATATATCTTTCCTTACTGCTCTTTCGCATCTTTGCATTTGCGCGACGTAACATCAAATATTGGTATCTTATCCCATCACAGCATCTAGCTGACAAACTTTCACTTAAGACTTGTTCACAGCCAACAATCAGATTGTCCCTTTGTCTTGCTGAAGTGATTCTCATTCTGTAATAAAATATTGCAATAATTAGCCAGAGTGCATATACGCTGCATGTAAACTGAATATACACACAACACAGAGTTCGATAAGCACTGAGTAGTCGTCATAGCAAAATTGAGTGTAGACAACTATACAAAACCGTGAACTGGCATTAGCGCCCGAGAATGGGAACGACTACAGGAAAGGCTAGAAACGCTCAGTCACAAATCTGCTAATTCAACAATATACTTTACACATAGATTACTACAACTAATCTTTTGATTTCACTCTTTGGTATCTTTTTAAAATGTTCGCGTGTATCTTTTGTAATAAGTTTAGCATTTTTCCAATCTTCTACTTTCATATTTGTCTTAGCGTATCGTCTCCTGATTTCCATTGTACTTTTTACAGCACTTCAAAATAAATTTCCTAAATTACATATTTTGTTTTGGCTTGATCTTTACTCACTTATTTCTCTTATCTCGCATAACCTTTCCACTATAAAGCTTTCGTAGTCAGATATGTTTTAAAATTATTCTTATTCTTCATACACTTTATTTTATCTGACCTTTCAAATCTCTTCCCAAAAGAGAAGTATAACCTCTGATCGTATTTATTCTAATAATATATATATATATTAAATAATATGTTGAAGGCATGGTTAAACTGCCCAAACCTAATGATATTCTACTTTCAAAAGAGAAAAGCAGATTACAACAAATCTTCCACGATTTTACTAATTGAGAACAAAGATAACTAAGGATTGCATTGTGAATGAATGATTGACTGATGAAATTACAAATTGGATTGGACAGAAGACTTACAATGTATGTGTGACGACCATGCGCAAATGAAAGAATGTTGTGGTTGGATTATATGTAATTTAGCAAGTCCATCAAAATAAACAGTGAATGATTATGGGTGAGTTATCGACAAACACACATAAATGTGTCCACGCGGAATAACCCTTGGAGTATGTGGCTCTTTTTTTTTTAATTCCAATCAATTAAATATTCAATTAACCAAACGACAATTCTAGTCTCTGAGTGTGGTTGTTCAGGAGCCTGTGAATTTAACGTAATCGAAGTCATTTGACAAACCGTTATTGAAATAATTGCTCTCAACGTTTGTGTATCATCCAGATTACACACTTTTGGGAGAATTTAATTATCTCCACAATTTAACACCTGGATTATCTTACTATCTCTTTCCCCCCTTGTTTCAATTATCTAACGTAATGATAGTTGTGATCAAAAGGACGAGTGATAGCGTGAATATTTATTTTCAAAGAAACGTAGAAAGTGTTCAGAGACTAAAACAACCCTGTATTGAAAAAGGTTGATTGGGGGTACCATGATATGGCTGCGAATTCAACAAGTATTGTAAACACAAAGAGAACAATACGTGTGTTGTGGCTACAAAACATTGATAGAGAAAGCGCACTTTTAGCTAGTATTGGTGTGGTATTTTATTCATTGTATATTTTAACGACCGTTATCATGTCCCTGTTTTACTCCTGTTACAATTCAGCAATTCTCTGTTTATATCTTTGATTCGCTGATTCGATTTTGTCCTCTACACTTTTGTATGCTGTCTCCTTTTCTGGAAATGTTCTGCTAGCAACTGTGCATTTAATAGAATCGCTTTTTTCCTACTTCCCTTAAACTCTAAGATCACCGTCCTCAGATTTCTCTGTAGGAACCTTAACATCCATGTTATTGATGTTCATAATCTATCTTCTGTATAAATAGTTACAGTTTCTTAGAGCAATTTTCTGCAATTTGCTAGCTAACATAGTTACTATTTACTAATTGTTCCCCAAGATGCAGAGCATTTCAGTATCGTAAACTAGACTGTCATAGATATGTTTTCATGTTTCACCAGCTGTACTTATGCTTTTCTTACAACGTAAAATTTAACAATTTCAGACAACTGCCATAGCTAAATTAGCAGGTGTATTACAAATATAATATAACTGTGTGATTTCTCCATCACAACTATTGTTATAGATACAAGAAATATTAACAATGCCGTTTAATTTTGTCATTGTTGCTTCCACAGCGTAAGTTTTTTTTTATCTTTTCAGGGACTCAAAGTAGTATAGAACGGTAGTGAAAAAATGTGCTCACATTGGAGCAAAGAATATTTATTCCGGAACATTACTTCAGGAGTGAAATGTATCCAACTACATAAAAGTCCTTCGAAGACACCTTGTACTTCTACAACGTAGAGCAAAGAGGCGCAAAGTAGTTTTATTCATTTTTGTATTAATGTGCTACAAGCACACGTTTATGAAAAGAAAATAGGAAATAAAGCGTTGGTATGTTTGCTTCTTATAAGCGATGTACAATAAAGGCAATCATATCCTAATAACATATTTAGCAACAACATGGGAATTACAGATCCAAATTGGTTTATTAAAGACCTCTACATTTACGTCATTCGTTGAAGAGATTAAGAATGAGTAGTGATAGAAGTATCAGGTTTCTGCCAACACAAGAACTTTTTATTTTAAAGAAATCACGAACGAAGGAAGAAATACTGAGAATTCAGCAATATTAGTCTGTATTACAAGGCACAGGAATTGCTAACCCAATCACGTGCTCATCACCAGGCTTTGGAGACCGCCTGAAATTGGTCGAATTTCTTCTTAAATAGCGAGAGTCAGAACAGCTCTTGACCTCCGGTATGTATCAGTCTCGCCATCGACTCTCGGCTACACGCATTCAGAGTTATTCAAGTCGCCAACAACTTCAGTTATCACCACCTTTGTCCTTAGCCTACACCAACTAAAGGCTACCGTTGTCTCCAAGATAGCATCTCTTCATACAACTTAGTTCCATTTTAACACCAAACAGAACTTCGGGACGGGCATAAGTCATAGTGCTGTTACCGCCCATATAATTCATTTTATCTTATCTTACCAAACAGAACTAAAGACTTTGATGGTGTGAGTTTGACTCCTGAAAGCGGCCAGACTTAGGGCAATAGTCTCCAGTATTTGGTCTACAACGGCCGGATCCACGAGAACAGCTACCCAAGAACACCAACAGTGTTCATTTCCATCGTCAGTCCTTGGACACTACAGCTAGTCTCTGTCTTTAGTATCAGGTTAATTGGTCTTTCTTGCATGTTACTTACCGTGTGTTGCTCTATTAGCGTTCGACAGGGGCGTCATTTAGGAGAGCAGACAGGGGCAACTACCCCCTGAGTTTGAGAATATATATGCGCAAACTACCCCCGCGTAAAATAAATACTAGGGTAAAATAAATTATCTTTAAAAAGACAAGTTAAACCGACATCAAAACACTGGAAAATAAAGAAAAGCACTATTTTTTCAATCTCGATCTTTCTGTAGGAGTTCGGTAGCAAATTTATAGCCAAAACAACTACTTGTTACGTGTGTTTTAATTGCTTGTTATAGTAGTTAATTTAGCACCGACCTCATACAAAAAAAAAAAAAAAAGAAAAGAAGAATGAGAAATAAATTTTAAAATGTATTTTTATTATTGTACTTATAATGCGTTTATATATACTCTTTTCCTTTCATACCATTACCGCTCAATAATAATTTTAATTACATTCTGTCTACATGGAGTTACAATTGGAGCACTGGGAAACTCTTTGCGGCACTTGCCCAACATTGACTAGACTTATAATAACAGCGATCTCAAATGGTGTGCACTAGCACACTGATATGGCGAGAAAATCCTTTCCTACCCCGTGCCGCACCGCGAGAACAAATATTTTGATTAAATAGGTAAACATGAAATGGAAGTTGAATATTTTTAAGAATGTTATTTATTAATAAAGATGAACAGCACATTGCAAGTGACAAATTGGAATTGTTAAAATTATTGAGTCAATAGTTCATTTTTATAATTAAATACCGGCTTTTTCATTTTGGAACTTACAAGTTAGTCCAGCATGAGACATGAAGCCCGGACTTCCCGGACCCATCACAGTTCGTATTCACAACACAGTTTGGGTTCTTAATTTTATGGCATGGCACTCCCTTGGCGTGAGTAAGTACCAATTTTGCATTCTTTTAGTGAAGCCAATTGCTGTATAAGATTTTGCTCTCTGCAGTTTTTAGCTTATTAATTGTTAGTGGTTCTTCGTTCAGACTCCGGCCGTGTAGAGTCATAACTCTGGGGCCTTACTTGATGTTTCTTTGTTTTGTTTGGTTAGTGTCTACACATCTCTTGTGTTCGACACCACCAATGCGATGGTATTATTTTGTTTAGTATTAATGGCCTTTTTTGTTATTCTATAAGTATTTACAGCAGTGCTTTGTTAGGTTGCGGAATTTTTGCTAACGTCTAAATAAGTCAGTCGACTTTTAATGACTTGACCTATAATTTGTTTGTAAAATGGAACCTTCGTTTCATGAACCTCTACGAGGATTAAGTATGTGACCTTCCGTATATTAGAGGAACGTGATTGCTACTCGGTCACCTTTATTTTATTTTATTTTGGGTACATCGTGTTCGTTCGGGTAAGAACATTTTGGGCATAAACGTGTAGAAGATGAGTAGTTTGGTCTGCCTATTCGTTTTTTATATCTTATAGAAGAGATTAAAAGAGTTGGGTTTTCATTATTCTGCTTCAGCACATGTTAGCTTAAATGTGTAATTCCAAGGTTTTGTAATGAATGTAGACCCCCATTATATACTGTTTTGTTAAACATTTCTAAGCGGCCTATTTAATTTTGTAGAGGGTATTGCTTTGGTAACTGGTTTTTGAACTGTTTTGATACTGCTCATTCATTATTACTTCGAATAATATATTCGATTGGATCACCAGATAGTTTTGCTTAGTGCGCACCTGTTCTCTTAAGAATATCTAACTTTAAATATAATTTGTTTATTTTTGCTTTAGGTTTGTTTCGGTGTCTTGTTAATTTTCTACGCACTGGCTACGTTTCAGTGCGTGTAGTAAGCACCAGTGTAAACAACAGCAGTGTGTTCTTTCAGGATGTGTTTTTGAGAATTATAATATCAGCGTTAATAAGTAGCTCGGATGGGGGAAAAACGAAGATTATATTCTATCCTGGTTGGAAGGCCCGATGGAAAGAGGCCATTGGGAAGACCGAGACGTCGTTGGGAGGACAATATTAGAAGAGATCTTCGAGAAGTAGGTGTTCGTGATGAAAACGGGCTTGATACTGCCCAGGATAGAATCCAATGGCGAACTTTTGTTACTGCGGCGATGAACTTGCGAGTTCCATAAGCCATAGAGTTAGTTAGCGTTAATAGGCCTCTTTTTGTGTTTTCTTTCCTGGGCATTTCTGAGTCACTTGGCTCGGGGTATGACTGAGTTTGCTATGTAGAATTGAACTTGCGTCATCTAAGTTCTATATAGAGAAGCCTTGTTTATGTTTTTGTAATAAACAAGACTCCTTTTTGTTTGGAGTATTGTCACTTTTTTGCTAAGTATAGCAAGTAGTCATTTTTATCAATATTGGCAGTGTACTGCCTAAGCGGTATGTCCATTCAGGTTAATTTAAACCTATTCGTTTTTATATTTCTCCCTGGATATATATTGGTTGGACTGGATATAAATATATTGGTGGGCTGTCTTTCTTTCATATATCAGGGCGGCCAGGACCTACAAGTTGCGGGTGTCAGCATTACCAAGTAGGTCAGATTAGAGCGTTTTCTTTATATTAATTTGTAAGAAAGTTTTAAGTTCTAGTTTTTGTTTTGGTTTGATCATTTCACTTCTGAACGTGAGTCAATGTGGGTATTACGTGTTTTGTAAGTTGAATTTCGTTTGTCTAACAAGTTATGGTTTTACTGAAAATGTGTGGTGGCCTGAAGAGAGGTCTTTTGATATATATATAATGATTGTTAATTATCTTGTTAATAATTGCTAAAATAAAGCCAAGACGTTACCCTTTGATACATTCGAGCTTTTCATCTGCTGTAAATAACACTTTACAAAAAGTTATTAATTAAAATTTCCTTAGTTTCTATGTTAGATATGAGCGTAACATTTTTATCTATATCATATTAACAGTGAGGAGTTGCATGTGAGTTACGTATGTGCACAGTATGAAGTAAAACTACGCTTGGGATGCGCCAAACGATATATCATATAAGGTCCTTCCTAAATGATCCCCCCTCCCCGTCAAGTTAATACTAAAATGACGCCACTGACGTTAGATCTGTAATATAGTGTATATAAGTGTTTCTATTATTATGTTCTATGAGAGGAACCGTTAAGAGTTATTTGCGTGTGCGTTGTATTTACGGAAATCGTGTATCAACAGAGTACCAAACATTAGTATGTTCTCCCTAAACTATTCACATTACAGATTTTTTTTTTTAATTTACGGTTTAGCAAAATCTCTTCATCCCTAGGGTTGCCAGATTTTGTCAATGAAAACCGGAACATTTCAGACATATTTATGACCACCCTGTTGGTCTAGTGATTAGCGTTGTTGACTGTGGATTGAGAGGACCCAGGTTCGATTCCCGGCACTGCAAAGGATTTTTTCCAATGCGTGTGGGTCTTGAACGGTGCTCACCCAGCATCGTGATGTAATTGGGGATCTGCTATGAATAAAAGTAGTGGGGATCACAGTGAGAGCTTCGGCTCTCCTCTCCCAACCCGTCTGATCAGCGTAGGAGCAGTAGACCAATCTCGGGAGAGAGGCCTCATTCAATATGGCTTTGATTTATTTATTTATATTCAAATGGCATATTAAAGGAAATAACATTATACCATATATCACCTAGAATGAAATCCATAACCTCATATAAGATAAAATGAATTTTATGGGCGGTATCAGCATTCATAACCTAAGCTAACCTCGTATTAGCCATAACCTCCTGATATTGCTACTGGCTTACATAATCATAGAACTCTAAAGTATCTTATTAGATATACATTTAATTATTCCATCAATATTGTTGTCACGTAGGTGATTTCTTTCCTCTGTCCATTGCGTATTCATAATGCAAAATACCCTTTCCACTTCAGTATTAGGCTCAGGAACACTAAGGATGAATTCAGTCACAGAAAACAAAAACCGGAACAAACAGGTATCCCGAAAGCATTTTTTGGGACAATTCTTTCACTGAAAACCGGGACTGTCGCGTAAAATCGGGACGTATGGCAAATCTATCCATACCGTCAGTTTCTTGGTTATAATATTCCATTAACTTAAAAATGGTTATTGCTGAAAAACTCGGTAAAACGAAATCCATTACCCAAAGATAAACATGATTAATAATTGCTTTACTATTGGTTTGTGTGGTGTTTCATCCTGACTCTGAAAAGTCTAACGAAGATAGTCAGTAACCGTTGGAATAATAAATAGAAGGTGCAACGCACAGGTTTTTTGGCAATCCTGGCTGGAGTCGCACAAAAACTGTAACGTCCCCAACCTAATAATCCCAAAGTGGATCACACAGACAAATAGGGTCGCCAGGAGCCTAGAGTACCCACGCAACGCATCTAACCTAACCTCTAGCTCCAAACATTTTCTACACCCCAGACGAGCGGCGCAGAAATGCCTTCCAGATTTAAGAATATCTGGGAAAGAGGATTCCAGATCCTTGTGATCGCTGTAAAAAAAATAATTTAGATCGAGGGAGGAAATACCGGTAAGGCGACACCTCCAATCTTTTAATTAGATCGTCAGTTCATACTCCGAAGTACCAGCTGGTTCAGATTAGCGACAGATTAAGAAAGAAAAACGCAAATCTTTACTTGGGAAATAATCTCAAACGATGATACGCATAACGACTCATATGTGACTCATACTATGTCTTTACTCACTTCGAAGTCTACAGGGTGGCAAAAGACCATGTCTTACCTTTACCTTAGTAGGGCCCACACCTGTAGTCTGGAATCGCAATTCCTGAAATAAAGACGAACGAACACAATGAATGACGGTCGCAACTCGCAACTCAATCCAAACGTAGTGTCATAACGCAAAATGCAAATAATATTTATTCACACAAATCACATGCTGGAGTCACTTCATATGTCAACGCAGAAATAACCAGAAATTCGATATATAGTTCCTTTTCCAAGTCATCACTTCTCAGCTGGCGAAAGAATCCTACCACTGGTCTAAGGATTTATGAACCGATCTAATCTAATTAAAATCACATCACTCAATACGATAGGTTTACCGAAACACAGAAATAA
>JAGDQP010002698.1:0-13209 GCA_022664845.1 Lepisma saccharinum | reverse complement strand
TAATATTCCGTTAGATGTATCTATGTGGACGCATTCTTAGATTGCAGGATATATGGGCATTTGGAATTGATTGTAGACAATTTCCACCTTGATCTTCAACTTCTTGAGTTACAGGTGATTTCCAACGCTTCTTATTGTAGTTGAACCATTCCAGAATTTGTTGTAATATGATTTCTGTATTGTGAATTGGATTTATAGCCATGAAATTGCGAGACGAAACTATAAAGAGAATATAGTGACAAGTGTTAGTTGAATCGCTTAACACAAAATTAGGTTAGAAATGTAGACAATATAAAATGTTCCACTTTTCGGATGAACTTCTCCGTTACCTTTCCACTTCAGAAGCTATTTTTTTACGTACAGTGTTATGACCTCTTATGAATGACAGCTAACATTTGGATATAGTGTTATGATCTCTTATTATGGCAGCAATTTTTTGGTAAATTGTTATGATATCTTAGGAATAGCAGCTAACTTTTAGGTATAGGGCTATAATGTTCTCTTGTGAAACTTTTTTATTTTCAGCACGTACTCCTCGATTCTGTCTGTTGTTAGTACCTTCATCCTTGTGCAGTCGACTAAACCAAATTAAATTTAGAAATTCCATCACTGTTTTTCATTCGTTCTAAAAAGTGTGCTGACCTAAGAAAGGGAGTAGTTTCTTCAAACGTTTCCTGCATCTCTCTCTCTCTCTCTCTCTCTCTCTCTCTCTATCTATCTATCTATCTATCTATCTCTTACACACACATACACACACACACACACTCACACTCTTCCTCATCGTATAACAGAATCATATGATACTGACAACCTTATTCCTCATGGGAATTATCAGACAACGTTTATTGGATACCATGGTTGTCAAATGATGAATATATCCATTTTGTATGTGCACAAAATGTCCACTGGACTATATTTATTATTCATCAAACTTACAACCATTAATTCCGTTCTATAATCAACAATAATTAGGAACACAATACGAAATAGATATAACTTGTCATTTGCTACTATTTCGTGTCAGATTGTTATGATTGATTAAGCAATTATTTTGTCCATATTACACAGAATAATGTTTAGGTATCGTAAATATAAACGAAATACTGTTGTTTTCTACGAAAAATATGTGAACAAGATTTATATGTAGGGCAATCTACAGTTATGTAAACAAGAAGCCAAAAGCTTGTTACAAAAGTCCTTGACTATTATTTGTTTATGAATTTTTATGTTCATTGCTTAATAACTAGTAATTTCTTAAGTTTATTACAGTTGATACAAGTGCAGTTAACTAAAGTGATCTAATTTAATTCTGATTAATCTACAATAACTTAAACTAATAAGAAATGCAAAACAATTAAAACATTAAACAGAATAATGAAAAAGATACAAAAAACTTTTTTAAAACTCGCGCTTCTGTGTAAAAAAAAGGAAGTAAGAAAGTAGAAAATAATGAAGCCCGGTTGCTTGCGGAATTGCCAGGTGCTTGGGGCGACGATAAGAATATTTTAAAATAGATCATTTTTTTTAATTTCAAAATTTAAAATGTTTTGTCATCTGGTAAACAAAATTATGTAAAGTTTTAAGTCGTTAGAAACACTGAAAATTCGATTAAAAGATTTAAACCGGAGTCGTAGCAGTAACTTTAAATACAATCCTATAGCTGGAAGAGATACAATGGATACCATATTTTAAACCTACTGGCAAACAACAAATCTAAGGACTGGCATGTTAAAGAATATATTGCATTAATAAGTTCAAGACAGATTTAAAATTGGTGTAATCTGTACCATCTCCTTCGTTTAAAACGAATTACAAATACAAGATCCTATCGAACTGAAGGGTGTTGGTAGAATAAGTGCCATTCGACTCTTGGTAAAAATTAGGTTTCCTATTGTTGTAAATGACATCATTATGTTCACTGTAAAGAGGGTGTGCTTATTGTACATGAATTCCACCCACACAAAGATTACTGTCACTTCTTCATTCCTCCTAATAAATCATGAATATAATATTTCTTCTCCTCATCTGATACGAACAGCTACATCTCAGATTGGAATTGTTTACCTTTTAAGATTATTGCTACTATACCATACTATTACTATGGTTATTAACCCTATAAATAAACAATTGGTAACCACAAAATGCATACATACTATAAAGGATGGTTTAATGGCCCCTTTGTTTCCGTGCTTCAATAATACCATTATCCATATGTAATGTGATTTTGTTCATTCTATTACCTTCTTTACGAGCGTAAACATAGTGCTGTTACCACCCCATAAAATTAGTTTTATCTTTATTATATTATGTATCGAATAGTATGTAGTTCTAATCACTCATATCATAACAGTAAATATCACTTTTAACGTAGTGTATATTATTGCACTATCATAACTTCACTATGATATTTATATCAACCTCTCTAGAAACAAACGAACAGCAAAACAATGTAAGTAAATCCTATCAGTTCCATCCACGACAATTTATGCAAATGCTATCGTGTCAATTCACTGCAGAATCGATCCTACAGATGTGGTAAGAAGTCGGCCAAAGCCTACGCTACCACCCGGTTATTGTTTGGTGTGACTGAGGAAATGTCCACGAAAAACCTACATCAGGATAGTCTGCTATTTTTATCGAACCCGGAACCTCCCGAATGCGAAGCCATCGCTCTATAAACTGACCTACGGCGGCATGGATCATCCTATATGTTTGGTCACCTGTATAAGATATATGGTGACTTAATTGAATTTCATCAAGATTGTCTCTCTTGTTCAACTGCTGTAGTATTGAGCTGAACATTATTTGCATACGTTTAATAATAGCTTCGCTGTTTACATTTTCAAAACCAGAAAATCGGTCTTATTTCTTTTTCATCCATACAAAGTTAATCTAAGCATACTTTCATTATTTACGTTATTTATGGGCGAGAGAGTATAAAATAAGCTTGTCACGTGTCTTACAAGAGATGTATGCGAACCGTGACAGCTTGAAATTTATGAAAATTAGTACCCTGACTAATTTTGGATCGCTAATCATTGTAGTGATAGTCACTCGGTGCGGAAATGCCTTGTTTACCCGCTACGTATAATACATATACCAGGCATTGACTGGGTGAGGCTGTGCCGAGTTATACCCCAAAAACTCCTAAAAAGGGCAGAAAATGAAAAATGTGTGCAGGTAACCGATACCTACGGGAGGGGGACACGTGACCAAGAACACGGCAGTAGTGTCACACAAGCAGTGTTGCCATCCCAACACAAACGTATAGTTTTTCAAATAGAACATTTCCCATTTGATGGCATTAAAAACACTGGCATAACAAGTGAGAGAAAATAAGCACAAGGTGGTTGATCAGTGTTGCCAAATAAGGGAGATATGAAGTTCTGAAGGTGAGAAATTATGAGGTCCGTACAGAGAAACGAGCAATGTAAAACAACAACAATTCAGCAGAATGAAAAAATGTACAGTAGGGAGTAAACCACGGCATGCACAGCATCCAGTAACTAACAGGATTGAGACAGGAGGCATCCGAAAAAGGGCACATGTTAGAGTAACCGTAAAAAGAAAATGTCCCAGTGGACATAATGCGGAAATTTGAACATCAGGTCTTCCTGTAGCGTAGCAATTCCAATGGCGTTTGAGTGGAATCGACATCGCGAACCGTTCCCTACATATATAAAAAGAACTCTCTTGAGGTTGCAACACTGCATAAAATTTGGCATACCTATCAAACCACAGAAACGACGACGCAGAGCCTGAAAAGAGTACAGAAAAGCTGTGGCACGAAAGGTAACAAATCTGTGACAAGAAAGTACGTCAGAATCTACTGGTAAAGATAAATGACCTGTGATAGGCGTCAGTCGAGAGTATAGGAAACGTTAGCATGTGAGACAACGAGTGAAGAAAAAACACAATGCATTCAGTTCACCAGTAATATACAGGCGCAAAATATATTAACATATTACACTAATACATACAGCAGAAAAGCCATGGATAGTACGGCAAAACACGTACATTTGTCGCCCTAGCCGCACACTCGATATGAAGTTGGTATGTTCCTGCATATTCAGGGGTGATGATGTGGTTCCAGAACGAAGTGATCAGGACAAGACAACATGGAGAAATACAAACACTTCACAAACGCTCCTTGGTCACACCCTTCTTGGGAACAGTCACTACTGTCACCGTGCACTGTCAACAGAGTCTCAAGAGCATTTCCAAACGCAGTAACTATGTCGCCCGTCACATATCCACATTTCTGCCACGCATATGCTAAATGCGATCATATCCTTTAGCGCAGTAGAACAAAACTGTTGATGAACCACAGAGTGCAGTTTCATGAAAAATACTCTATCATAGAGTTTTTCTTGAGTACCAGCACAGATGAATTTATGCCGAAAATAATCCTCAAGCCTGCGAATCACCAGTTTATACTGCCTAAATAAGTAGACATCAAGTGGCTGGATAACTCTTGTGGTTTTGGGTGGTATGACTTGAATACAAATGTTCTTGCCATGTAACAGGTGAAGCACATTTTCTGCGCTGAAACTAGTTTCATCGGTTTGTCCAGTCCAGACGTCGAGCAAAAGCAGTGAATCATCTTTTACATCAGGAATAAACACTTCTTTTAACCACCGTTTTACATGTTGTCGAGTCAGTTTGCCTGATCGGTTCGCATCAACGACAACATTGAAGGGAATGTTTCGTGCTAACTGTTCCTTTACTTTAGGACCGAACATGCCATTAGGCTCTTGGAAACATGTACAAGCGAGTCCCTAGGTTCATTGGGGAGAAGTGAATTTGGATTGTGTATGAATGTATAACTGAAGCCATGGACTGAATTAATGCTGTAGTATGTTTTTCACCCTGTTCGGGCAGAGTTCTACTTGACTTCATTTCATATTCAAACCGAGGTTGATCAGTGTTAAATATGCAGTCGGGATTGTATGGTTTCGCATGTATGATGGCATTAACATCATTGACAAATATGTGGGGCTTATCAAGCAATGCAGCTTCATTTTCCATGTCTGTCCTTGCCACAAATTGTGTTATCCTCCTTCTATGGTTTCGCTTAAATTTGGATAAACTCATGCGAACCACGGAATGAGTGGTTGAATTTCTTCGCTGCTGTTACCATCCACGCACGCAAATTGTAATCATGAATAGTAAGACCTTGCCTCCGATAGGTTTTGAATGTCTCCAGTACTTCTTTGTTGATTTGTGCCATGACGAGAAGGGGGGGGGGGGTTACAGAACTTTAACGCCTTATACACAAAAGTGCGAGATAATTTGAACTTTTTAGTAGTTGCTTTAATATAGTTTTTACACGTTCCTTTCGGTTGCAACGAACTTACATAAGCCTGATTTTTTTTTTTTTTTTTGTGACAACGGTGTCCGATATACCTGTAGGTTTTCCTCTCACTGGAGAGGACATTTCGTATTCACTGCTCGAAGGGCCCGCGTCACTCGTTGATGAAGCAGCCACATCGTCCATTTGATCGCTCATTCCGTCGCCCGAATCATCCAGCTCCCTGTCGGCGTCCATATGTAAATCTAACGTGTCACACATTGTTACGGTAACATCAGTATCATATTTGCTTTCTATAAGGGCAAGTAATGTATCTGCCAATAACTTGTCCTCCACTCCATACTTATTTATGTCAATATATTTTTCCACCACGGTCAAACTTAAGATGCGGACAACATTTCTGGGATTAATGGGCTGCATTATACACATACCACTGCTGTTAGGCATTTGACAACGACATATATTTCACGTACCTGTAGACTGCCTATTGTCCTTCAGGTTCACTACGCACTGTCAGGCTAGCACCCTTACTCACGCAGGTCAACACACACGTCTATCTGATTTCCCAGTGAGTTCGCATGTTTATCTCCGACTATATGACGCTCTAGCAGACTGTATTTACTGCTCTGGCAGACAGCGCCCTCATGTTTCTTTCGCGCACGACTAGCATATATACCTTGTAACCTTGCACGTACAGTCTCCCACTTATATACGACCTTCGTACGTTAGCCACTTGTTCGTTTTTGCGATACTCTTTGCAGGAGAATATCAATAATATTGTCATATATTATTCTGGCGCTAACGTTGGGCATGTTCGCACTACATGCAGGAACAACTTCCAGTTTCGATTAATACTACTACTACTACTACTAATAATAATAATAATAATACTTATGATACTAATAATAATAATCATCATAATAATACTAACACTCATGCGCAATGACGATACCGACCAACACGGTATGCGATGTTAATCAATGCAGCTGTCTGCACTCACACCTACACATACATCTACCTACAAACGTCTATTTATTTACCAATCTATCTATGTGTGTACCGAATCCGCAATGTCGGCGTTGCAGCAGGGTATTGCGTTCAATTAGGGAGTTTGTAACGAATTTTTAGTGGACACTGCTCTATAACCCAGTAATACGGCGTGGATATGCGTTACGTTGACCATAGTTGCTATCGACTAACACCTATCACAGGTCATTTATCGCTGCCAGTCGATTCTGACGTACTTTCTTGTCACATATTTGTTACCTTTCGTACCACAGCTTTTCTGTACTCTTTTCAGGCTCTGCGCCGCCGTTTCTGTGGTTTGGTAGGCATACAAGATTTTATGCAGTGTTGCAACCTCAAGAGAGTTCTTTTTTATATATGTAGGGAACGGTTCGCGATGTTGATTCCACACAAATGCCATTGGAATTGCTGCGCTACAGGAAGACTTGATGTTCAAATTTCCGCATTATGTCCACTGGGACATTTTCTTTCTACGGTTACTCTAACATGTGCCCTTTTTCGGGTGCCTCCTGTCTCAAGCCCGTTAGTCACTGGAAGCTGTGCATGCTGTGGTTTACTACCTACTGTACATTTTTTTCATTCTGCTGTATTGTTGTTGTTTTACATTGCTCTTTTCTCTGTACGGATTCCATAATTTCTCACCTTCAGAGTCTCATATCTCCCTTATTTGGCAACACTGATGAACCACCTTGTGCTTATTTTCTTTCACTTGTTATGCAAATGTTTTTAATGCCATCAAATGTTAAACGTTCAATTTGAAAAACTATACGTTTGTGTTGGGGTGGCAACACTGCTTGTGTGACACTACTGTCGTGTTCTTGGTCACGTGTCCCCCTCCCGTAGGTATCGGTTACCTGCACACATTTTTCATTTTCTGCCCTTTTTAGGAGTTTTTGGGGTATAACTCGGCACAGCCTCACCCAGTCAATGCCTGGTATATGTATTATACGTAGCGGATAAACAAGGCATTTCCGCACCGAGTGACTATAACCACGATGATTAGTGATCCAAAATTAGCCAGGGTACCAATTTTCATAAATTTCAAGCTGTCACGGTTCGCATACATCCCTTGTGAGAGGTGATGTTCCTTGACGATCACTTTTCTGGGTAATGGATCGGAAATGAACTACTAGGGTGTTTGTTTGTGTACGATGTCAGGATTTGCCAAGCGAAACTGAGGACAAACTTGGAAAATTTAAATGATGATTGCCGATAGCGGAACTCAAACCCGCTCTCCTCCTCAGCTTTGATCCAAAATCCTGGATGGTATCGGCTGGGCATGAAGTGGGGTGGGGGCACTGAGAACATGTTCTAATATACGAAGCAATCCATTCCTCCACACAAGCATTTTTTTACCAGTATCTGTGTAAGACAGATCTACCGCTTGTCATTGATATGATTATTTTGTTAAAGTTATGCACTTTTGTCAGAAGAGAGAAACTTATATCCCTGTGATCTAATGGTTACCATCATGGCCTTGTGATCGGTATGCAGTGCAGTCCTACTTGCGCCTATGCTGGCTGAACTTTTTTAGTGATTCCTTCAGTTTGTTCAGGTAAATACTGGTAACGCACTTGTACAAAAGCACTGTTCGCTACCTATCTCTTCCCTTCCGAGAAAAGAATGCTCGCCGAGGGCAGTCATCCTTCAAACATGTGACAAGCTTAGGACAGTTATCTGTGTGATCTATAGGTGTAACTCAAATAAAAGTTAAAATCAATATCTGCATAAGAAAGATCGGACTACTGTTATCCCTTGACTTCAAGTTCACTTTCATTAAAGTAATGTTGTTTTCTCAGAAAAAAAAGCTTACCTGTTGCACGACCTACGTATCGATGATTTACAAATGTTTTAAGGACACTTATATCGTGCAGTAAATGATATGTTTGCAAGAAAAAGTAGTTCTTTTTTCTTGCACGAGCAGAGTACATTTTTTTATAGAAAAAAGAATTTACAATGGAAAACACACTAGAAGAAGACACGCATACAATAATTACAGTGCAAGTTCTATATATATAAACAAAATATAAACATTAACTTTCACTCTACTGATAGAACTCAACTCGACTAGTAGAACCAATTTTATGAAGTCTTTTGAATTCACGATGGAACTTGTTTTAATGGTGATTGTAGAGGTTTTTCAAGTGAATGCTCACAAATACTTATGTTGAGAATCAAGCACTTTGCGAGGAAAAAGGTAAACTTGATCAATGTTAATATATCAAATATGAAAGGATATATCGTGTACTATGAGGAAATATGCATTATAGGTGTATGGTAACAATGAACACAAAGTATTGTCAGCATCACGGTGTTAGTTCATGGTATATGAGAATATGCACTATTTACGATTCGGATATAACCCACAGTTGACAATCTAGATAGCTGACTGGTTGTCATGATCGATAGATCTAACATCGGGAGTCCGATGGGAATTTGACAGAGGTTGTTAATTGCAGCTGTCTCGCTAAAAGCTCGTATACGATTTCGCATGACGTTATAAAATGAAATAGCAGTTGGGCTCTTTGTTTAACAGGTAGGTGTCACCTATGTGTATGTGTATTTATTTCTATGTGGGTGTGTTGGTATCAGATTTGATGAGAATGCGTGTGATATGGAGTTGGAGGAGGGATGACCTACTCCTTCCTTTAGTTCCCCTTTCCGCACTATTCTAGACCAATAATGTGATATGCAAGTACGGTTAAATGCATGCATAACTAACCAAGTATCAATTCCAAAACCGTGTACTCTTGTCGATTATCGATACAGCTTCACTGTCAGTTTCAATATTAACAACGTCATCAAATAACAATCGCACTCTCCCTCTTTGTGCACTATCTCCGATTAGATCATGTTTCATTGTATTGACAAACTTCAAAATGTCTCTCTTTTTAAAAAATACTTTCAGCAAAGTCCATATATCGTACTTTTGCGCTGTCTGCTTTTTAAAATTTTAAAAATAACTGAAATTAGAAATTTGGTCAGATTTTCTTTCAAAAATTAAATTAGGAACTAAATCCAGGGCTGAGCCCACCCACCGATTTTCTAAGGAGGAGTGGGGCACGTTCTACACTTTTATTACATGCAATGGATCTTGTGTTACTATAGATTATATTATGCACACAATACATCTGTTGACGATAATGTGGTAATATTTGATCAATTACGAATCCGTGCTTAAGATGGGATGCACTTGTTAGAAACGATAACTGCGTCAGAGCTCTCCCACCGATCGACTTAGAATTTAATCTCTGAATAAACTTGGACAATTGGTTGTATTTGGATGAGAATTTTATAGTACTTTCGAATTTATTGCGCAAGTGACCCACGTCCTATATTGTAATGAAACTGGAAAATATTGTGAAGTTTAGGAACCATTACATTTTTTTGAACTCTTATGCTCTTGTTAAGAAGCGAAATTTATATGTCACTGCAGAAGCCAAGGTAGTCCAGCAGCCAAACCTGAAAATTGAGTGAAACCTTGTATTGGCGTCCTAAGTTTTTTCTCTACGTTTTTATGTTCAGTAGGTCATGCTAATGTATAATCAGCCAGGTGATACTTTTTCATTGTTGTGCATTTTTGTATATGATGTCATAAGTGACGTCACAGTGTTTCCATACTTTATTTCTATACTACAAGGCAGACAATCCTAATTATCCTGAAAACTACCTAACCGATTCCGATGTTGTAAAAAGCATCTGAAAGAGCGTAAAATTATTTACTTATATAATTATGACACGTTTATTTTTACTATAGCACGGTGACGTCACTCTGTTGTTGCTTTGAATCAATTCTGTGATAAAAGACACAACATTGGTTATATCCGAAACTAATCAACAGATTAGGTTATAATTTCGCAACCTATTTTACTGGCTTAATAATAATAATGTTAATAATAATAATAATAAATGTGTCCCTGTTGAGGAGTAGTCATCCATTTCAAATTGATAATCCTTACCACAGATGAATGATATCAGCAGTAACATCAGTCTGCAATTGTTATGAAGTTTTTCTCTTGCGGTAATTAGTGGAGAGAAATGTTATTTTTCATATATATTTTCTTTTGAGTGCTTATTTTTTCTTTCACAGATTCGCCTTCCTTTCAGATAAAGCCTCCAAGATGTGAGATGGTGGACATGGCGATAGAAGAATGCACGGACAATCAGCAGCAGCAGCAAAGTTTATGGAGATAGCAAAATAAACTTGAACTTGAAGATAAACTGGAGAAAACCCTAACCTGACTTTCCAACATATACTTCTAAAACACAGCTACACTGTCCCTGTTGACATTGACTGACTCCTCCTCAACAGGGGCACCTTATATATATTATCATTATTATTATTAAGCCAGTAAAGTAAGTTGCGAATTTAGAAGATAATTGGTTGATTAGTTTCGGATATAACCAAAGTTGTATGTCTTTTATCACAGAATCGATTCATGGTGACGTCACCGTGCTATAGTGAAATTAAACGTAAGGTCATAATTATATAAGTAAATAATTTTACGCTCTTTCAAATGCTTTTGACAGCATAAGAATCGGTTGGGTAGTTTTCATGATAATCAGGATTTTTTTGCCTTGTAGTATAGAAATAAAGTATTGAAATATTGTGACGTCACGTATGACGTCTTATACAATAATGCTCCATAATGACAAAGTGTCACCCGGCTGAGTATGCATTAGCATGACCTACTGAACATAAAAACCTAGAGAAAAAACTTAGTAGGCTAGTGCAAGGTGTTTCTACACTACTGCCGGACGAAGGGATGGAAGTGACATTCACAAGTAAAAACAAGCTCGAGGTAATCTTTTATAGATAACTCAAAATATATGCGACACAAAATTGTCGTATTTTGTACATGGACATAGTAAGGTTTATTTGTGCACAATGTGACAGTTTTGTGTCAAGTAATTATATTTCGAGTTATATATAAAAGAACAACTCGAACTTTTTTATTCGTCAATGTTACTTGTATCCCTTGTCCCCTGGATTTCTCGTCTGTATCTAATGAGAATACCTTTAATGTAGACAAATCTCTTCCGAGATCCGCATACGGATTATCCGCTGTGCGAAATTACTACAACAAGACAGAGAAAGTAAATTCACACTAAACGTCTTGTTTGTGGTTATGAACAAGAATTATTGGTCCATGAGTATGACGAAAGGGAAGAAAGAGAAAGGAACAGACTTGAGGCTTAGAGAAGAATTAGAGGCAGGATTACCGTGTGTAGGCGTTTTACTGTTTGATGTAAATTATATTTTGTTAGGAATTTATGAATAATAAATAGTTCTGACTTAAAAGGATAAATATAGAACTCAGAACTAATGCGTGATTACTTTCGATCATGGACATGTAGGTTAATTTTCTCAAAAATGAAGTTAATTTGATAAAGTAGCAGATAAAATGTCTATCTCTACAAACACAATAAAACATACTACATAGACACAAAGTAACTTGGTTGTTATTTAATCCACTAGCTATACATACAGTACCCAAAGTGTATTAGCTTTGCTGAGATTAGGTTAGTTTCCATTACAATCTAACTCTCCATATCATGCAGTAAGTTTGTAGTTTTAACTCTTTCCGGCACAGCCCTAGAAAAACTTATTGAAAATTATGCTTTCTGTGTTTTTGTCGTCCAGTTTATTGTAATAAATGAAACATTTGCTGAGATGTTGATATTTACATTGATATGTGTAGGATAAGGGGAGGTTCCAGATTGAAACCACTGTGCTTAAACTTACTGCTTTTTGAGAGCGTTATTTATCTATAGTATAGCTTTTCTACTCACATTGCGGCCAATAAACTAAATACAAAAACGTTAGTTTTTTAAATATATTTAACGAGAAAAGCTAACTGGCTATTTTATTGTAAATAATAATGCAAATATTTAAAAAAAATCATTGTTAGAGCATAGTTTTATTGCTAGAACATAGAATAATTTTGTTCTCAAATATTATGAACTTCAAGATTTTTTTTATTTATTCTTTTTCACATTTTTACTCTACGCTCTTTGGACACCTTGGAAAGTTCTTTCTTTTTGAATAATGAATAAGGATACATTGTGGAAAATACATCATATGAATACAATAAGCTAGTCAAAATACATCATATGACCACACATTTTCTGACATATCAGTCCTTTTTATTGGCTTGCATTTATTTCGCATGGAAAGGAATAAAGCAGTTTCTATCATGTCCAAGACACAGTGCAGCATCACAAGTATTACACATCCATCTGCTGCTGACAGGATTTTCTTAGTAGCGCAGTTTTCACACCTTCGCGAAGTACCATATTTTGGTATATGTAACGCTTGATCATACCGTTTTGCGATTGGAACGCGAACTTTGAACTTTTCCCTAGGAGATGAGACTGTTCCCGCTGAAGCAGCCCCTACTAAAATTGATATTACATCACACCTAAATTGTTTCAGCATGACAGGGGAGTCTTCGCCAGTGCTGCTTGTGAACACTAGAAACGCATTTACAACACATACGTCTATCGAATGCCAAAAAATTCTCAACCACCATTTCTTACTCTTTCGATCATCTCATAAAAGGACTTATACATACCCGTCTTATCTACACACCCCACGAAGCGGTTGACTCACTTCAATTCTGGACACATTCCGTTCTCGCCTGGATGTTGTGGACGTAGCAGAAGGATTGTGGAAATTTGATGCTACTAGCATGCAACGTTTATCTTTCCACTTCAAGCACGATATTCCATTACCCCGTGTTTTCCATTGATGCTCCCTCCTTTCAAAACTTTTATCAACTTTGAACGCAGGTAATCCATTCCTGTTGGTTCTAATGGACCCACAACCGTATAGCCCCATACTTTTCATATCTTCCAGCAGTGGAATGGAT